>ML778216.1:45357-56616 GCA_009831015.1 Picea engelmannii
ACAGCATATAGATACAATAGGCATCATCATCATCAACATAAAACACATGTAAACACAACATTTGGATCTCAAAATATGTATACTCATATATATATATATGGGCCTATCCGGCCATCCGAATGTTTACATACAAAAATACGTCGGCCCGCAGGCCAGTGCCACATCTCGGTACAAAAATCGGCTCACCAGCCTATCAAAAAAAAAAAAGATATACAAAATAGATCCATCAGGGTGCCTCTATCGCACCCCCAGCTGCTCCTCCCTCAGGAGGAGGTGGTGGCCCAACCCCAACTGCCCCAGGTGGTGGTGGTGGAACACCTGCAGGACCCTCTTGCCCCCGCGGTAGGCATCCACTGGTCATGGTGGCAAGCACAGTTGCTCATCGCACAATCGACCGCCATGGTGGCGGTAACCATATGCACTGCTCCAGGAACCCCTCGTCCTGGATGCGGATCCACATGCCCTTAGGCACGTCCTATAACACCGTCTCCAGACGATGGCGTATATCATCAAAATCACCTCCGGCGACCGCCGGAGGAGCATGAGATGGCCCCGCACCAGGGTCATCAAATCGACGCCTCCTCGTCGGTCTCTCGGGCTCTGCTGGTGCCCCCGCGGCCTCATCCCGCCGATGTCTCCCTCCACGCGGTAGTCTCTCTAGATCTCGCTGAGCCGACGCTCTCTGGAACTCCACCTCACGCCCGCGAGGTTCCAAATCTGCACATGCACAAAACAAACAACACACGATCATATCAGTATCTATCATCATAAATATAAACTGGTATATCAAAAATACAACATAAATCCAAACGTACAAAACACAACACACCTCGGTCATAAAAAACCTCCCCAGGAGGCAATACCATGTCCGAGTCCCCCCAGAAGTCCACCCCAGCATAGGGGTATCGCACCCCAGCATAGGGGTATCGAAGTATGACCTGCGACATCTGCCGCTAGATCTGTGCTGCCTGCACCGTGAAGTAGTGCCCGCCTTCGCCACCACCGTGGCGAACCAAAATCTGAGACCACCGCCTTAGTCGAGGCTCTCGCGCCCCCGACGCCTCTAGAAGAACCCGTGGACGCAGCATCGACACCATTTCCAGAAACCAAGCTACCAGGATAGAGCCAAAAGCAAACTCCCTGTTACCTGTGGACCGACAATGGTCCAGCTATGCGATCATTTGCGCGTGCAGTGTCAAACCCCAGGCAAACCGCTCATGGCCCACCACCACTCTCTCCATCACTAACAGCTGGCCACCACTGATCCGTTGGGTCGCCAGTGACCCATACACCCGAACAATCATCGCCGCTATGCAACAATGCAACAGGGCATCTAGACCGCTCACACTCACTACAGTCCCCGACATGTAGTTCTCGCCTGAGCAATATCGTCGAGCGACATCAGCCAAGTGTGTATCCCTCGGCAGCACAGGCTCTGCTGACAACGATGTTCCCCGGAAGGGGAGCCCAGTCAAAAAATAAATATCCTCCACCGCAATGAAGGGGATCTGCTCTCCTTGCACGAGGAAGCAGTGCAGGTCTGGACTCCACATCTGGAGCAAGAACTGCAGCAAGTACTCCTGTTCCCATATCAACGGGCACGGGCACTCAAAAAAATTTAGCAACCCACTGGTTGCTAAAGCCGCTCTAACCGCAGGCCCTGCATTGGCCACAGCATCTCGCAGCTGCGACCAGTCTCGCTCGCACCATCGCACATCCATAGTCACTGATAGCCACCTGCACACAACACAGAGTCTTATATCATCTAATGTAACCATCCAATGCATCAAAAAGCCTCCCGTTTTACCCTTCTACCTTGCCTCTTAGGCACGGTTTTACCACCCCCAGGTGCGCACACATGCGCACATGTTCACTCTACAGGTGCGCACGTATGCGTGCCTGTTTTTCCCATAGGCGCGCTCGTGAGCGCGCCTATTCACCATACAGGTGCGCGCTAGGGCGCACCTGTCAACCCCACATGTGCGCTCTGGTGCGTGCCTATTCACCCCATAGGCGCGCACTAGTGCGCGCCTGTCCACCTCACAGGTGCGCCCCTAGGGCGTGCCTTAAATTATCCCCCACGTGCATCAATGTGCGTGTATTCAGTGGACAGGCGTACACGTATGCGCACCTCCCACTGAATCGCCCGTGCATGCAGGCCCACATCCTATTAAAAAACCCCTTAAACCCCCTGTACGGCCCCCCGTACTTACCCTTCCCCAAAATTGGAAACCTATTTCTATGCAGGATGATCAGACCACTAACCTGATACTCACACACCGTCGATCGAATACCCCGTGCTCCCTGAAACTCCAAATCTCCTCTGTAATCTGCTCGTCCAGTCACTATAGCAGCAGGTACAAATGAGGTGGCAATGTGGACCCTACAGCTATATATAGGCCTTTTGCCAAACTTCCACTCAACATTCCGGGAGCCCAAGGTGTCCATTTTTCAAACCGTCTTCAGCCACGGGATCAACATCCCGCCGCCTACGTCACAGTTGTCCTTGGGTCACTTTTTGTTCGAATCCCCCGGGGCACCTCTTTTTCATATCATGGTCAGGTACGCACGCGCATGGTCACATTTGTCAAATACATGTTCATATCTTTGATTCTCTTCAGATATTGTTCACTTTGGGTATTTGGTTGTTATGTGCGCACGTACTTGCTCATGAGTCATCGACATCATCCCTTCAGGTATATATTCAGCACTGGCATGTAGTCTATCCCACTGTATTGCATTTACATTTCCAGTCACACCCTCTGATATTGGCTTT
The DNA here is from genome assembly GCA_009831015.1 of Picea engelmannii. NCBI lineage: Eukaryota > Viridiplantae > Streptophyta > Pinopsida > Pinales > Pinaceae > Picea > Picea engelmannii. The sequence goes on from ML778216.1 coordinate 48,134, forward strand.
TAGGATCCTCATTCCTGGCTCTGCAGTACCCACACCTCCATTTGCATCTTCGGTACTGTAACCCGGTAGCATTCTCACCCACATGAGTTGTCCCATTCATAGAACCCTTTGGCACTTTTGACACTCATGATGTTTTTCATTACCCTTTAGGGATGGGAGTCCCGATAGTCTTTCATCATGTCGTGAATCCGCCACATACTCTTTCTCTTCATTTTGCTAGCTTTCCCACATGGGCTCCCGTATTATCTCTTTATGGTTCTATTTTTTACCTGCACCTCCGCAGGATCATGAGCCCTTCATTTCATCCACACTCAGTTTTCCCATCTGCGAACCTACCCTCATTTCACCTACCTCATATAGAAACTCACCAATGGGGCCATCACCCTTCATCAGTTTCCCAAGACAATTCTGCCCTCCCTGGGGCACGCATTTCACACAAGGGCACCCGTTTCCTGTATTTGTACTTTTTCCCCCAAAATTATTTATTATTTATTGTACAAACACCTTTATTTCCAGTCATTACATTCTTTGTCGTCACCGTTGGCGACTTACTTTCTTTTGGCGACACGCAACCCATCTCACCCTTGGTTGGAGCATTACTTATCATTTACCCTTGCCGCCATCGTCCATATCTTCAAAGTACTCCACAGGTCGGTTACCTCTACCCTCTGAATTTGTTCACCTTGTCCCGCCTCTGGCACAACTTAGCACCGGTCTTGTCGTCCCCCTGACACTCGACCTTGTTACACGGTTGCGGCCATTGTTTCTCTCATACATCCTCCAGCCAAGGGCAGTCTTGAGTCATCCCACTCCTTGACTTCGTCCATGTACCTCTGCCACTTCCTCACCTCAGTAGATTCCATGGAGCCCTTTTCTCCTGGGAGTCGCATCCCCCTTTTGTCGACATCAGCACACTTTTCCAGAAGGGCGACAGTATCTTGATTCTCATTTTCTATTTTAATGAGAGATCTCAGACGACACAGGGTGAAACACCATTGCTCCCCGCTGTCGTTGGCCCCCATAACATTCGACGCCAACACTCTCTCATGTTATGGTGGGTATTACTCTGCGACTATTGCAGTTATTTTTGTCATTTGTCGAAGACCTCTGAACTTGGTAGGGCCATCAATGCCCACATCATCGTCGCTGCTTATTACCGCGATCATTGCCTATTGTTCAGAGTATGTTCCTTTGCAGAATTGTCTTCTTCCTTTATCATTACCGCCCTCGAGGGCGCTGCAATTGTCTACACCAACACTTTCGTCATCTTTTTTCAGAGTTACATAAAATGAGCATGGGGCATGCCTGCCTCGTTTGTACACAGTTGTATATTTTTTCTGCACGTCTCTCAGAAGGTCGGGTCCTACCAGTTCCTTTTTTCTCCAATGGATCGCTCCGAACGATCCCACTATTGCTCTCCCTTACAAAAACATTCTTAGTAGAAGAAACATTGATGGATTTTGGCTATACTTATGCTCCTAACCTCATCCATCAGGGGGCATATGTTATCACCAAAATTTCATCCGCACATGGCGACAAGAACTTTGCATCATCAAAACAACAATGAAGTCATTCATGGCACTGAATTAATTTCACAGCAGTCCAGAAGGGTCAAAAGCTATACAAAGTAACCAAAAATTGAAGGGCGCTTCACAATAGTTTGGTGCGCGCACACATGCGCAGGACAAAAACATATGATGCGCGCATGCACGCACGACACGCGGCTGTCAACGCAAAAACCCGCGCACCTGCTAATACGACGCATTTATTGAATTGGCCGGCCTCCCAAACACTTTCGGACCAGCTCCCAATCTGATTTGACTCCCAAATCCGAGCTGAATCCACAGGGTAGGCGGATTAATGACCTAATGAAGCCCTAAAGAGCCCCTTTTCACACTTTGAAGAGGTTACATAATCACCCAGTGATCTGCTATAAAAAGCCACGAAGGAACATTGTTTTCGTAAGGAATTCCAGGTATTGTTATGCTGCTAAGATTGTCAAGGGCTCATTCTTTGACGATAACACATTGGCAACATCTCATAGAGCCATTCGCCTATCCATTGAGCGGATGTGCTGGGAGTTCTTTCACCATCAGTCTCATTTCTTCGCATTGTAAGGAAAGCAAGTTTGTGAGGGCCTCAAGAGCCTTCCTTTGGGGGAAGAAGGAACCACAGTTCCCTTCCTTCATCGTGCTCTGGTTTCATCAATTGATCAGCTCAAAACCATTGGTGATATTGGTGTATTTTTGTGTTTATTGTTTCTTTATCCATATGTTCACAGTTTTAGTTTATTTTTGTTTAATTCTTGCTTGTAGTTTTCTTTGTTTCCTCTAACCCTTTCCTCCACAGCTGTCATGCTCTGCAAGACCCAACAGGGCATGTAAGCACCCTCGATTTTCTCACCAGGTGACGAATTGGGTGCGAACAGTATATTTGGCACAGGGGTGGAGTCTGTGAAATCTCTTATATGGAGGATTATGTCCTATGGTTGATTTTGGACGTGCTCTTCTGCTTCAATTAATATCATGTATCTTATTTGACCATTGTTATCGGTTCGAAACCACACTTTTGGGGATTGAGTGTCTACATGAAGTATCGGACTAAGAAATTTTGTGATGCAGGGGATATGACTAATTTTTCTAGAAAGTCAAATCATAGGTCCTGAATCGTCGATCTCAATACTATGTAATTGGGATAGCCTAGAATTGTACGATTACAATGCTAGGTTAATTTTCGCTATCTATTGATTTGGAATCTTCAGGTAGTATATTTGGCGCAGGGGTGGAGTCTGTGAGATCTCTTATATGGAGGATTATGTCCTATGGTTGATTTTGGACGTTCTCTTCTGCTTCAATTAATATCATGTCTCTTATTTGACCATTGTTATTGGTTCGAAACCACATTTTTGGGGATTGAGTGTCTACATGAAGTATCAGACAAAGAAATTTTGTGATGCATGGGATATGACTAATTTTTGTAGAAAGTCAAATCATAGGTCCTGAATCGTCGATCTCAATACTATGTAATTGGGATAGCCTAGAATTGTATGATTACAATGCGAGGTTCTCTGACCTTCGACATACTATATCACCAACCTATTTAACGTATGTACACTTACATTACAATTCACAAGGAATAAAACTATGATATTATAGTGAATGAGGGATAATGAAGTAGATGCATTAATAAAGGTAGTGAATGGAGATTATTCTTTTTTATGTAAAGACATAATTGGTAGTCACAATTATTCAAAGTCATTACTAAGTTTGAGAATATTAGAAAATCATGGCAATCACTTTCCACAATGTTAAAATAGTGAATTCAAATTATAAAATAGAATGTTCAAGAATTATCAAATGTGTTCCTCTCTTTAAGGAGAAGAAATAAATTTCATAAAGTCTATAGTATTTAAAAAAGAAAAGGGATGAATAATGTAGACAAGTATTTGTCTTTGGAAATTCTCTCGTTTTGTTTCTTCTTGAGATTATTTTCTTGATTTAGCTCTAGACTTTTTGTCTTTAGAGTAATATAAATATTTTTCATTGTATCAGACCTAGCATGAGAGCTAGCATGAGCCTAATCTCTCTCACAATGTAGGTTCATCGATTGTGTTTGTGGGTTATCCCTTTGGCCATGGAATTCCCTATTAAGAAGGAAATCATTGTAGCTCTGCGAAGGCATGAGAGTGACTACTAATATTGTTTGTAGTAGTTGTTTCTTATAATGGTTCTTGAGCACCATGTTGGAGAACATATTACAAAATAAAATAAATGTGCGGGATTTTATTATTGGTGTCGTGTTCATTTTTAATTTGTTGGTGGTAAGAAAAATACTTGTAAGATATTCCCAAAACTTCATAGGATACATGTGACAAGAAATTGAGAGGGAAATCACAATTTGATCGAAGGAAGGATACAACATGGTACATGGCGTATGGTTCATGTTTGCATGTTGTGTGTCTACAAGTTCCAATAAGAGCACAAAGTGGAAGTCATGTTTGTGGTAGTTTAATATATCATTTCGATGAATATGTTGGTAGTGATTCCCATCGTGAGTGTTATTATTTTACTTGTTAAATAAATACAATTTGTTGATAATTGTGATGGGATGGTTTAATCATTGTCACATATGAGAGGGGTAGCAATGTGGCTAAATACGTGAGTGAGAGACAATGTTTTTGATTTCCAGGTAGAAATACTTACATATTATCTCAAGATGGATATTGTCCACGAAATCTTATAACAATGCAATTGTGGTAGAGATAAGGAATTCGAAGGATGTGTATGGAAAACATATTAGATGTTTCATAATCCCATGGGATTTTCTTCAGAAAAATTATAAGCATGGAAATCTATGATGAAATTCATGTACATGTGAAAATTAATGTTTGGAATAGATATGAAGTGTTACTAGATGATGTAAAGGGAATATCATTGTAATACACAATGTGACATGCATATCCATTGAATTGATGGTATGTTGGTCTTGTAGGGAACTTTTGTAACTCATGTGAGGCATGATGGTGTCTTCATGGTTGGAGACAAGAAGTAGCCACACCTTCGATAATCTTGTATTTCACGTGCTCTAGGAAATCTAATCTAATGGCCATCACTTTTTTAGTGTATATCAGTTTAAGGATGTATTCTTTGATATCCCAACTTTAACTAGAAACGCAACATGTAATCAATATGGGGGAATGTAAGAAATAACTCTTTCTTGTTGTTGTCACATGCGTTTTTTCTAAGTTCTCATCCTGTTCAAGTGTAGTAAATTCCTTGTGATGGATTACTAATATTTTGCATTGTACACAACAGGAGCACGAGAAAAAATCATCGATTGAGGAGTGTCATTGGAATGTTTCAATGAAGCTTTCATATTTAAGGACATACTTATATATCAGTACATAGAGCACATAGGAATACAACAACACATGTTTGAAATTGGAGGTTGATATGCAACTCATCTCATGTGCAGTGAATGCTACCTAGATTATTCAAAATCATTTGAGATGGGTTATTCTTCACAATGTTCACGGGATATGAGCCATGTAGTAATGAATTACTTTACATATTCATATTAAAAATGACATTTCAAATCATTATGGCTATGTGATGGGATAAGAAAAACTATGTCAACAAATAATGTGTTTGTACTTCCTAAATCACAGGTCTACCACTACAAGGACCATACACAACCTATGGAAGAGACTCCCTTCCTTGATCTATGTCATAGAATTTATTTCTTGATGTTATGTGCAAGGAGGAGATTGCTTTCATGTTGTTGTGAAGATCAAAGGGAAGAGTTTTTTTTCCATCAAAGGTAGAATTTGGTGCGTAGAGGAGTAATAGTATTAGAGGTAGATGGTTTAAATTGTTATATTTGGGTTATTTATGAGAGTTTAGAGCTAGAATCTAGAAATCACTGTTTTGGTGTTTTGGTTTCATAGCATCAAGCTTGAATGGTATATGTAAGAGACTTATATAGTTGAGTGCAAAATAGTTGATGTAAAACTAGTAGGTAGTTAAATTTCCAAAAATGATAAATTCTTATTCTTATTATTTGATGTTTATTCCCATTATGCATTTTAATTGTAGTAATGTGAATACAAGGAGAATTCAAAATAAGTATATCATATTTAGGGACACTTTCTAAAGTGTAATGATACATTTGCTTAGTTAGTTAGTTATGTTTATATTTTCATCTTTAAACTAATACTTGCTAAGTATTTATAAATTATATATTGCATTCCTAATTCATATCATATCTCATATGATCAATCCATTCATAGAGATTTTTTTTTTTCAACATTGTCTTTAATCGTCTTGGTAGGCATTATCATATTATTTTATAAGTGAGAGTATAAAGAAGATGTGGAAGATGTGTAATTAGTTTATGGCTAAAGTGAAATTTACACTTAAAATTAAAAAAAATTTATAAAATATTATGTAATTAAGTAATAACCACTTTAATTTAAAGATAAAATCTATATATATAATTAATTAATTAATAAATAAATTACAAAATATTATGTAATTAAGTAATGACCATTTTAATATATATATATATATATATATATATATATATATATATATATATATATATATATATAATTAATTAATTAATAAAAGAAATATGAGACATCCTAATTTATTTAGAAATTTGAGATAATAGATCCTACTTATAAATTATATTTGAAAAATAATATCAAATCTTATAAGTTTTAAATTTTAAATATTAAAATTGTTAAACTTTAATCATATTGTTAAAGTTTTAAAGAAATCACTTTTTTTTTTTTTGCTACTTGATGTCTATTGATCATGCAAATTAAAGAATGAATGTATTGGTTTATGCCCACTCATAGGTCGAAATATTTTCTGTAAATGTTTGATGTACTAGTTACTGCATAAAGAATTTATTAACCTTTATTCCAGAGCTCCAACTGTGACCCAAATTTAATGAGATAAAGAATGGAAAGCTGTGACCCAAATTTAGTGAGATAAGGAATGGAAAGCTGCATTGAAATTAATTTCTTTGGAATTGATATTTTGTATATAATATTTATATTTCTAGAAAAATTGTAAAAATAAAAATATTAAAATATTTTGTACATGTAAAAAAAAAAATAAAAAATGTTTAAGTATTTGTTTACTTTGTAGGTGTAGTGAGGAAAACACTTAGTATTTGTTTTTGTACTGTAATTTTTATTTTTAAGGTTGAGGAGCTTTTGGCTATCCAAAATATTTGGAAATATGAATCCATAGATACATGTCTCAATGTTTAGTTTACTCAACAAGATATAAATTTCTTGAGGGCAATCCTATTTCTGTTTGTATGGGGAATATGAGTAGCTAGAAACCCTACTTTATTCTAAGAGAGGATGATGCATACTTTTAAGATAGCTATTGATTTTAAGAATTTATTTCCATCTCAAGACCCAAATTTTATAATTTTATCAGTGAAATTTGCTTCATTCTATATCTTTCATAGACACATATATTTCATGTAACATGTAATATATGAAGAGGAACAAATAACCAAGGGAAATTAAATACCTGCTAGTACTTACCAAAATATTATTGAAACAAACAAACTGATATGGTGGGTTATTTTGCTATGGTCATAAATTGCATGAAAAAAATACTCCAATTTATGAAAGAAAAACTCCAAATACAAAAAAAATTCTCTCATTTCACTAACACAACAATTAAAAGAAATACTTTATTAATTTCTTCTTATCTCATTTCACTAACACAACAATTAAAATAAATATTTTATTAATTTTTTCTTATAATATGTATGTGAGTGAATGAGACTTGGACTGGAATTTTATGGTTCGTTTTCAATTACTACAGATTCCATACTTGATATTATGAAAGTTGTAGTTATTTATAAATGTATTTAGAATAGTTAAAGATTTTGAACAGATCTCTTTTTAGATGATCTTTTTGGACTGTAGTTAGGACAGTTAAATATTGTTTTTTTATTAAATATTGTTTTTTTTTTAAATATTTAAAATATTTATGCCAGTGTAAATCCACCTTACCTGCAAACCTTTTTTTTTTATTAGAAAAACATTAAAATGTGCTTATATTATTTCTTTGCTCAAATTACAGGATTCCTAAAATTCTATTTAAAAGAATCTGTATACGAATTTAGAGCTCTCCATCCTATACGTTTTAAATTAGTTTCACGGGCAATAAGATTATTGTTCAATTTCTCTCATTTCCATTGACCTACTTTTGCGGCCTATTTCATCTTACAAACCATTATTGCAACTTATTGGATGAAACCAAAAGCCCTCTGGCCAAGATATGAGGAAGCTCTTCACTAATTAGATCTCTCTCTTCTACTCTGATTTAACTATAAGTTAAATAAACAAATCAAGTAAGGTTGCTTGTATATTTGGCCGGACGATCCACGGCTTGATTTTTCATGGTCTGTGAAATCGGCGTTGGAAAATACTTATTTAAACATGGATTTGATACGTTGATGTCGGTCTTCCTGAAAATTATTCGTGTGAACTCAAAACATGTAGAGTTACCAGATAAACAAAAATGTGGTTCACAGATACTGTAGAGCACTTTCGGATAGCTTCTCTCTTGTAATTTCAGATAGCGCTGTCGACAAAGAGTGGATATGGATTAGTCGCGTTGACGAATAATTATGGACGGATTTCCCAGCCTAGATTGAATTGTTACGCACTAAATCTACATCCATTAATTAATTTTTTGGACTCCTTTTAAGCGATTATCTTTTATCTAATCTGTTAGCACTAGAAGTTGCTCTTAGACAGGCTCAAGTGCAAGCCTATCACATCATGAATAAAAATGTTTGATTGGATAACTGCCCCTTCCAACCTTCCAATCACTAGAGAGATTTCTCAAATAATGTTATAAAAACTAATAGATAAAATATGCGAGGCAAACAAACAAGGTGAGGCTACACTCACTTCTTGATATTAAACGAAGACGGATTACATCCTT
>ML778216.1:60515-94152 GCA_009831015.1 Picea engelmannii
GAATATACTTTAAATGCTCCAAAAAACAAAGTTTTATAACTTCACTTTAACTAATTTCACCTCACGCTTTAACAAATATCCATGTAATAAAAAACTTCTCCACTTTTAAAAAAAAAACGTGAGTGAGCTTCTTTATGCAAACAACGCATGCAAACTTATCCAGCATTAAACTCACGTTCTTTTCTCAAAACAAACCTCATGCATGCACCGCATGCAAAACTCCACGCTCTTCAAAAACTTTTCAAAATCAATCCTTACGCTGCATGCTCAACTCTCACGCAGCAGTGGCTCTGATTTTTAACGCTACATGCATCCACGCTCACCGCACCAGCGTACAATTAAACTCACACATCAAATCGTTTTCTCGCACCTCACGTTCCAGTGGCCTGCGAGAAGTCTGCACCTCCCAAGTGGCCCGCCTGCGGGAATTTTTCGATTGTCCGCACCTCACGCAGTATGCTGCCTGCGGGAATTTTTCGATTGTCCGCACCTCACGTAGTATGCCGCCGAGTAGTATGCCCCCGCACTCTACTAGAGGAGGGACCTGCGAACCTCTTGAATTCTCGCACCTCACTCCCGTGGCTCTAATACCAAGATAAAATATGTGAGGCAAACAAACACGGTGAGGCTACGCTCACTTCTTGATATTAAACGAAGACGGATTACATCCTTATATAGGAAAAGACTCTCCCGAGTCGGCTACATGCAAACCAAAAGACAACTAGATAACTGAATCTTAACTAAGCACTGACTCTTCTAACTGGCGCTTACAACTCGCGCTTATTACTGGTGCTAACAACTAGCTAACATCTCCATTATTTCCAAGTCTAATAACATATGCATTGTGCATATGTTGCATAACATATACACAGTGCATATGTTGTATAACATATGCACTGTGTATATGTTGTATAACACAGTGGATATGTTGTACAACATATGCACTGTGGATATGTTGTACAACATATGCACAGTAAATCAATAATGCACAAAAACAGTGGACAGACTGTATATGTTTTAAAAGGTTTTTGGTTTTTACGAAATTATGATAGTGGTTAAATTAATCAAGAAAGCAATGAAATCATTGGGCATGGAGTCTACGAAAAGAAACTATAATCTTGAACTAACATCCTATGTGCAGAAAATCAGGTCAACAAAGCTGGGATCAATTATAATGCTTATAAAAAGATGGAATGAAGAAATAAGAAAAACAAAACTGAAAATGATCAAAGAGCATCATGATCTTCAATACATATAACAACAAGAGGAAAAATTCAGTTTTCAAAAAACCTTTCTAAAAATGAATTAAAACTAGGATAAGCGTGTGGCAAGGGCTAGAGCATATCCTATACAATAACCCTCTCTGCACAAAAATTGCAGACATATAACCTATAGTAGTGAGATGAAAGATGGGAAAATGGTTTACAAAGAAAAAAGAAAATAAACTGATACATAACTTCATTGTCAGTTGAGGTCTATTACATAAAAAAGCAACAAAGGTATGCAATTTAAAAATAGAGAATTTTCATGCCTATCTAGCTTCCTCACTAATCTTGAAATTTTACCCAGACCTCTCAGATCTCTTTCCCCTTCTTTCTTTGGTTACATTTCCACTCATATATTTATAAACTTATCACTAATTTCTAGGAAGTAAATTTAATTCTACATACTAAAAATAAAGCAATAAATATTGAATAGTGCTGCCAGATATTCCTTGATATATTGGATTATTATCTTTAGATGATGAGTATCAATATACACTTTGCCATTTGTCTTTGACTGATCCAAATCTATCACAAATTATGTGTTACAACATAGGTGTCCTGAATTCTTTCAAATTGGTCATTGAGTGCCTGGAAATGCTGGAATTAGTTATAAGGAACTGCCACTTGCAATCTTTCTCTTATTCATACTTAATCACTTGACGACTCACCCTCTTTCAATTTCCTCAAAATATGGGAGAAAATCGACTTGTAAATGTCTGGAAAACTGAACAATAGGACACTTTTCCACCTAAGAGTTCATATAACTAATTTCATTGTGTTCCTATTCTCTGACTCTCGAATTTATGGGATTTGCACAAACAGGACAAATCTACTACCAAAAAGGCAACAGGATATTCACTAAATGGCTGAAGAATTTTGCCACTTGTAATCCATTTGTTCAATCATTGATATTTCACTCCTTGAAAACTGAAACTTCCCACTGAGTGTGCCTAGACATCTGGTATCCAGTATTTTTTATCACTGTCAATTTTGAATTCAAATGATATTGCTAATCTCCGAGATGCATCTTTGTCATCGTGCCTCTCTTCTTATGATAGGTTTTTAGTTTGTTTTTGTGAATCAATATGGCTGGTACTTGTAACAATACATTCAACACTATTTTTAGAGGCATCACATACCTCTGGTATTTCTTTAACATTTACATCTTTTAGTGTTAAATCGTCAGAGTTGTCATTTGCAAGAGGAGAGACTAAAGATTTTGAGTCCACATACAAACACATAGTAGCACAGTCATCGACCCTCGAGGTTGGGAATTTACACTTCCATGCAAAAACAAATATCTCAACACCACCTTTTTTGCAGTTACCCTAGAAGGTGCAGAGGAAACGATGCTAGCAACTTCTTGATTTGACAGAACATCCCAAACCCCAATCGTTGCAAGCATAATAAATTGGTCTTTACTTGTTAGATGTCTGTATGTGACTTCTCGAACATAAATGACTCCAAAGTCTTTCAAGAATAGGTCTTCAAAGGCTCGATCCATGGATCTATTATTGTTGAAGGTAATGATTCTATGACTCTTCATGACACCAAATGTCCACATGGACCGTAGTCATAAAAAACGCCACATAAGACTGTGTCTTCACAAGATCCAAAATCCTTCCCGTGGCTCTGTGTGCATCTTTGTGAAACATATGGTGCTGCAAGCATAGTAGCATAAGGTGAAGATTCATCTCTTATCAGTTTTAACCTTCATAACACTAGTAACAAGAGCAATGCTTCGTTCTTCATCTTGCCAAACATTTTGATGTGGCCGCAAGAAAGTCTATCTGTGCACTTGATTCTTGAGCTTGGTGGTTTGAGTCATGGATTTGAGTTCTCTGTATAAAAATCAAAAACCCTAAAGGCTACCTTCTCATGGTCTGATTCCTTCAATTGTCTCTGTGCAACAAAACCCTTGGTAATCAACTTGACACCTTGGCATTGTTTTGATGCATTTGTGATTTGTTACGGGCTTTAAATGCTCCTGGTGCTAGTTGTCTTAATGAAAACATTTAAACAAACACCTTGAGTTCGGATAACTCAAGCACTGTGATGGTTTCTGAATGCCCAACATCAACCTGAAACACCAATTCCATTTCTATTGGCACCCACCACTTCAGACATGACAGTTATCTGCTGTAGCAACATTGAGCTTTCACATCCACTTGGAATTTATAATGATCCTGTTGTTGGAATCTCTTGCTCGAACAAGGCACTTGGAAAAGCCATCTGAGTGCAACTAAGTATCCTTCGTGGATTTAGCACCTGGCTTTAAATCCAGAAACTTACATCTGTTCAACAATACTTACAGCATCTTGATATCTAGTAAGGAGGGTTTGAATCGTGGCTTGACTATGTTGTATGCTTGATATGTGTGATCATGTTGCATCTTGATATCTAGTAAGGAGGGTTTGAATCGTGGCTTGACTATGTTGTATGCTTGATATGTGTGATCATGTTGTTAGATGTGGCATAGATTGTGGTATGAGGGATTGGGATTGGCACTCAAAGCAGGGCTTGGAAGTTGGTATATTTGTTTTCCATGTGGCTTGTGTATTGGTAGTATAACCCTGGGTTAGAACTTAGATCACCTAAAACACACATCACATTCTTGATGAAATTTTCAAATAAAACATGTTATTTTATTTGGAGATCTAGAAGAAATTGACTAAGACTCTTTTAAGAATAAAAAAAAAAATCAAGGTATTTTGGAATGCAGGTCAAAAGAAAAGTCAATGGACTTTAGTTGAATAATCAACACCACCTTTGTTGCAGTTATCCCTAGAAGGTGCATAGGAAACGATGCTAGCAACTTCTTGGTTTGACAGAATATACCAAACCCCAATCGTTCCAAGCACAATAAATTGGTCTCTACTTCTTAGAAGTCTGTATGTGACTTCTGGAATAGAAATGAATCCAAAGTCGTTCAGGCAGAAGTCTTCAAAGGCTTGAGCCATGGATCTATTATTTTTGAAGGTAATGAGTCTTTGACTCTTCATGACACCGAATGTCCACATGAACCGTGGTCATAAAAAATGCTACAGAATACTGTGTCTTCAGAAGATCCAAAATCCTCCCCATGGCTCTGTGTGAATCTTTGTGAAACATCTGGTGCTGCGAGCATAGTAGCATAAAGTGAAGATTCATCTCTTATCATCTTTAACCCTCATACCACTAGTAACAAGAGCAATGCTTCATTCTTCATCTTGCCAAACATTTTGATGTGGCCACAAGAAACTCTGCCTGCGCACTTGATGCTTGAGCCTGGTGGTTTGACTCGTGGCTTTGAGTTCTCTGTATGCAAATAAAGAACCCTAAAGGCTCCCTCCTCGTGGCCTGATGCCTTCAATTCTCTCCGTGCAACAAAACACTTGGCAATCAACTTGACACCTTGGCGTTTTTTTTATTCATTTGTTATTTTTTATGGGCTTTAAATGCTTCTGGTGCTAGTTGTCTTAATGAAAACATTTAAACAAACACCTCATGTTCGGATAACTCAAGCAATGTGGTGATTTTTGAATGCCCAACAACTGTTAAAACACTAATCATAAGTTAGTTTGTTAGTTAAGTTAACCTAAATGTTATTCAGTTACATGACAGTTATGGTCTTTTGTATTATATATGTACATCTATGTACATGATGATTTACAGAAGCATTGATGAATAGAGTATGCATTTTCTGCCTTTGTTTATTTATCTCTGTTCTTCATAGTTTCCTGATTGCTTCAGTTATTTACATTATGTTTCTACTATTTTCTTCATTATGAATCTAACAGTGGTATCAGAGCAGGTCTGAGCCTCACTTCATCACTGAAGGGCCCAGGATCCCTGAGATTTGAAAGCAACTTCGTGATTGAGTTGAACCCGTTAAGAGGAAAGATGTGAAGAGGCAAATCCAAAGAAAAGTTTGGTTGTTGGTTCGTGTTTCTAGTCAGTTTGTGCGTAGTAAAGAACGCAGAGAAAGAGCCATGGGTTTAGTGAAATGGTGGTCTGTCTGTCTGTGACTCGAATCCATAGAGAAAAGAAGGTTGGGGTTCGTCTGTGTGCAGAGGTAAGAGACCATCCCGTGTGTTGTTCGAGAGCAAGCCAGAAACTGTGAGTTAAATTCGAAAATGCGAAAACGTACATGATCAGAACCATATGAATTATTTTAGATTGAGTCAGGGTTTCGCTGTCTGAGCTACAGAAATTTTAGCGATCTATGTCGCTTTGATTGGGAACCTGTTTTGAGAAATTTAATGAATCTGGAGCAATACACGTGATCCTGATATCTCTCCCGTTTAAATGATCTTCATCTGCCTTGGTTTGCCTCCATCTAACCTGCGAGGGTTTTCATGAACCGACTAATGCAGGGGAAGCTTTTAGCTTACAAAAATGCGGCACTATCAAAAGGTTCCACAAATTAAAGCTGTCAAAGATATCAACTGCTTGGACTGGTAAGGAACCAACAATGACTGGACGTGAGATGATTGGTCGTGCCATAACCGTAACTGGAAAGACTCTAGTCGCCTTTATAATTTCAAGGCTTGCATCAAATGAAATTTGAAGTTTAGAATTCATTAAGAGTAAAAGGGATGCATTTTTATTCACAACCGTGGAGTTTATGCATTTTTTTCATTATTTTTAAACTCACTTCTACCACGATATAAAAAATCATAAGCATTTTTTATTAAAAAAATGTGATATAATATGTCTTTTTAAGGAATTATGTGGGAGTTATAAGTTTGAAAATTTATATGGAGGAGTTTTCTCCAAGTTATAAGGGTGCTTGTCATGGTGTTATAAAAAGTGTTTTTTTGGGTTAAGGAGTTATAAGAATGCTTGCAAATACAACATTGATTGTAATTGGTGTTATAAGGGTTTGATATTTATTTGAAGACTTTTTGTAAAGGTGTTATAAGAAGTTTTTTGGAAGTTACAATGAAGTTATAAGGTGGTTGTAAAGGTGTTATAAGGGGTCAAACAAATTGCATTTGAAAAATTGTATTTGGTGTTAATTGTAGACCCACCCGAAATTGAATAAGGGGGTCTCTCTTAGGATCTTTGTGTGCGTCTCAGGATCTGTGTGAGTCATTGGTTATCCTGTAGATTTTTGGCAACATTGAACGAACGATTGCTCTTCGCATGCACAACAGGATACAAAATTGAATTTTGTGGCATCAACATACAAGAATCTCTCTTCCATATTCTGCATAATGGAAAGAATTGAAGAACAATTTACAATATTGCGCACATTAACTAACTCAACTACAAAATCTACAATTGCGATAAACAAGTGCACCCTCAACAAAGTGATTACTTGTTTACAAGTAACGCACACGAAGATTGATATGTTCAAACATCAAAACAAGTTGTTGTCAGATAAGTTAAGTTTGCTTCGACACCAACAATGTGATTTTAATGACATCAAAGATGAGAATGAAGACGCTCAGTTGACTAGTAATGAAAGTCATAAACAAGATGAAGACCAATTAGATGAAGTCCCTATGTCAGAAAAAGTTGCGGATAAATGTATTGTTCGACCATGGAAAGAATTACAATTTAAACGAAATCGATATGGACTAGGATATGTAGAGGATGCTGACAACCTTTTCCATTTTCCTAATTATAGCGAACCTGTTTTCTTTGTGAGTGGAGGTTTTTTGAATGATGATAAGACAACAGAGTTTGCAGATATTGGTAAGGAACAGGTACAGGATATAGTTGATGATGATGTTGCTAATCGGTTGAATAAAGAATCCATATAGTGCAAACACTGTCACCGGTTTGGCCATGATAAGTCAAACTATTTTGATCTTCACCCATGCAGATTTTGTGGGAAGAAAAATCACTCCTCAGTAAGGTGCCAAAAGCACAAGCAGAAAAAAATTCATTCTGAATGGTTAGGGAATTTGTGTTGGCGTTTGGAAGCCAATTTATTGGAGCAATCTCATCGTCGAATTTATACACAAGTACAGTCGTACTTGCTTGGAGATATTTCTACAGTTGATGGACATGAATGTTTTTCAAGATTTGATGATTTAGGGTATGATCGGGGCCCAGTTGATGTAGTCTTCTGAGTTGAATATTGAGTTTTCAGACTCCGCCAGAAGACAGTTTGATGTGATGGATCTCTTCTTGGCCATACTTGTGAATGACGGTCAAGAGAATTGGAACCACTTGTCCCTAACAGGGGGGAAATCTAGTTGAGTCAGGTTCCAAGTTTGATTTTGAGTCAGGTTCCAAGTTTGATTTAGAGCCTGTGAACAAATGATATCGTTTTTGATATGGTTTGTGGTCATCTTAAAACCACCAATTGAGAAGAAGACATGAAGTTCTGCTTGTTATATTTTCATATTTTTGAGCCTTGAGCTCTTGTTAGTTTATGGTCAACTTAAAACCATGCCATTTAGTAGAAGACATTAACTTCTGCTAGACATTCGGTTTGTGGTCATCCCGAAACCACTAGATTGGTTTGTGGTTTTCCTGAAACCACCAGATGAGTTTTTGGTCAACCTTAAACCACCAATTTAGTAGAAGACATCACCTTCTACTATTTTTTTTCAAAGTTCAGATAGCATCTTCAGCCAACCCTCTGAATATTCGCTTGACACATGTAATTGTCTAGTGGCAGTTTTCCAGGCAAGAACGAACTTATGATTAAAGGGGGATGTTAAAACACTAATCATAAGTTAGTTTGTTAGTTAAGTTAACCTAACTGTTATTCAGTTACATGACAGTTATGGTATTTTGTATTATATATGTACATCTATGTACATGATGATTTACAGAAGCATTGATGAATAAAGTATGCCTTTTCTGCCTTTGTTTATTTATCTCTGTTCTTCATAGTTTCCTGATTGCTTCAGTTATTTACATTATGTTTCTACTATTTTCTTCATTATGAATCTAACAACAACAACTTGAAATACCAATTCTGTTTGGATCGACACCCACCACTTCAGCCACGACAATTATCTGCTATAGCAATATCGAGCTTTCACATCCACCTGGAATTTATAATGAGCTTGTTGTTGGAATCTGTTACTCGAACAAGGCACTTGGAAAAGCCATATGAGCGCAACTGAGTATCCTTCGTGGATTTTGCACCTGGCTTTAAATCCTGAAACTTACATCTGTTCAACAATACTTACAACATCTTGATAACTAGTAAGGAGGGTTTGACTCGTGGCTTGACTATGTTGTATGCTTGATATGTGTGAGCATGTTGTTATATGTGGCATAGATCGTGGTATGAGGGATTGGTCTTGGCGCTCAAAGCTTGGCTTGGCAGTTGGTATATGTGTTTGCCATGTGGCTTGTGTATTGGTAGAATAAACCAGGGTTAGAACTTAGAGTGCCTAAATCACACACCACATTCTTGATGAAATTTTCAAATAAAATATGTTATTTTATTTGGAAATCTAGAAGGCATTGACTAGGACTCTTTTAAGAATAAAAAAAAATCAAGGTCTTTTAGAATGCAGGTCAAAAACAAAGTCAATGGAATTTAGTTGAAGAATGAACAAATGGGAGCTTTATCAAAGGTTAAAGAAAACTCTTTTGGTTATAAAAATGGGCAAAGACCCGGATTAGAGAAATTTTTGACAAATTGTGGAGAAAATTTCAAAATGAAATAGGGTGCTACGAGAAGTTCCAGTAGCAATGTTAGGATTTCACCCAATGTAAAATCGGGTGCTAACATAATCCATTTTCATGATCAAGAATTTGAAGGTGTGCATTCATGTCTCACTGGAAAGGGTGATGCATGCATCCTTGTCGAATATTAAGAAAAAGGAAAAGAAATAAATTGCTCTATTTTGCTCACATCATCGTAAACATAAATAGGTACATGTCTTGAAATGGAAATTCAAATCTCAATGTTCTTGTACTTAATATTATATTAATATCAATGTTCATCATCATAAACATAGGTATGTCTTATAAAGGGAATTCATAATCGTAATGTTTTTTCAAATAAGTATGTTTTAGAAAGGGAATTTATAATCTTAATGTTTTTTCCAATATATAGGTTCGAAGAAATTACAACATATTCATTATAAGGTTTATTTATGTTATTATTAAAATTGAAAGGAATGGGGAAAATAACAATCATTCCTCACAACCATCCAAACTACATTGAATTGACAACATAGATATACTATTTATTTTAATATTTTAAACTATTTTTAAATTATTTTAATGACATACCCACCTATTCTATTTATTTACTTTAATGTTACATAACCCGTAAGTATTGAGAGTATACAAAATACTTACTCAAAATTTTTATCTTACAAATTAATAAAAAACCTTCTATGTAATGCTTAAGTCCAACGTACTCTTTACCACTCACCAAAGTATAGCGACTCCATATGCACACATCCCAATTAGGATGAACAAATTAAAAAGCGATCTTGTTCATCCTATGTACTTAATGTTTTTTAAAAAAAATATGTCAAAGACAAACACTTAAGATTATAACAATACAGTAAATTACTTTAATGTGGTCTCGAAGTTGTGAAACGCCAATTTAGACCAATGTAATCGAAATGATCCTCGTTTTTGATGTTTTTAAAAAAAAAATATGTCAAAGACAAACACTTAAGATTATAACAATACAGTAAATTACTTTAATGTGGTCTCGAAGTTGTGAAACGCCAATTTAGACAATGTAATCGAAATGATCCTCGTTTTTGAAGATTTGGAAATTATGTTAAATTTTTTTAAACATATCAATTAACTTTGATAATAAAATCCAATTTCATTTTAATTAATATATTTAAATTTTGTAATTTAAATTAATTTGTAATAATTAATTAACTATGATATGGATAGAGTTTAATTAATATTAATACTTTATTATATGCAATTTTATGATAACTAGATTTCTATATAAATATCATATCATAATTATGTATTGCATATAATATTATAGAGTTAAAATTAATATGCAATTTTCTTATAACTAGATTTCTAAATAAATGTCATATTTTATAATTATATATTGCATATAATATTATTGAGATAAATTAATATAATTATGATATAACATAATAATATTATTGTCAATTGATTTTAACTTGATTCAAGTCATAATTATGTATTGCATATAATATTATAGAGTTAAAATTAATATGCAATTTTTTCATAACTAGATTTCTAAATAAATGTCATATCTTATAATTATGTATTGCATATAATATTATTGAGATAAATTAATATAATTATGATATAACATAATAATATTATTTTCAATTGATTTTAACTTGATTTAAGATATTTTTCATGATTAATAAATTTAAAGTTAAAATAAATTATTATTATAAATTATTGATTTAAATTTTATTTAAAAAAAAATCCTTTAAAATATTTTTATAAAAAGTTTAACATTAATTTTTCAAGGTACCAAATTCTAATACAAATTTATGTTAACATTGATTAAATTTTTAAAAACTTCTTTTTAAATATTTTAATAAAGAAATTACTATTAATTTTATTAGAATAGTTTAAAAATTAATTAAATACAAAAATGTAAAAAGTTCTTATGCTTATTCTATATCAAACTTATTCTATACATTAATTTTATTAGAATAGTTAAAAACTTAATTAAATAAAAAACATTAAAAGTTCTTATACTTATTCTATATCAAACGTATTCTATATCACATTTGATGGATCAAAACTATTATTTCATTTTTAACAATAGAGTATAAATATGAAAGAACATAACAATTTTATAAATTAATTAAGTATAAGAATATGATTTTCTTAGACAAAACTACAAAACTATTGTTATACTTATTCTATATCAAACGTATTCTATATCACATTTGATGGATCAAAACTATTATTTCATTTTTAACAATAAAATATAAATATGAAAGAAAATAACAATTTTATAAATTAATTAAGTATAAGAATATGATTTTCTTAAACAAAACTACAAAACTATTGTTAAAAGATGAAGAATATGATATTATAAAGATTATGATTATTTTTAAGAACAAAAAAATTAGACATGTGGATTCTAGATGCATGTGTTTAGACAATGAATGAATGCATGTGTTTAGACAATGGATACATCAAAACTATTATGAAATGATGATGAATAAGTTATTACATCATAGAAAACATAATATTTTTTTAAGAAATACAAAATTAAACATGTGGATTTCACAATATTTTTGAGAGAAAATTAGTTTATTAAAATTTTATGGTTATTTTGTTAATTTTAATCTTATTTATTATATATATATTTGAATTTTATATCAAACAATTAGAAACAAGGATTAAGAAAATTATTGTATAATATATGCTTACTATCTTATATGGATTTTAACTTTTTACTATTGAAAAACATTTTGGAAAATTAAAAAAAAAAATTATATTTAAAATCAAATTTTATTACATTATATTTTTACAAAGTTTGTTTTAATATTAAAATTTTTAAATGATATTGATTTTTAAATTAACATATTTTATATTTCACTCTTTTAAAATAAATCTATGTTATTTCTACTTTATTTATATATTTATATTTTAACATAAGTTAAATTATATTTTTAATATTTTATTAATAAAAATTAAATAATAATAATTTTGTAATATTATATATAAACCATTACTATAAATAAATTTTTAATTAGTCATATTATTTATTTTAATGAGTTAACTTAACATGAGTTTATGAGTACTTCATATTTGTTACTACATATCATTTATCAGAGTTATATAAACATATATTTAGATTGTTTTATTTTTTAAAAATTCATATAACATTAATTATTCCATAAATTATATAAAATTTTAAAGTTTTTAAAAATTTATTTATTAATTAATATTAATATATTTAACATTAATTTTTTTTTTATAAATAAAAAAGAGAAAATATATTAACTTAAAAAATCCAAAAAAAAAATTATCCTTGCTTGTCACATGTTTAGCGAGAGCATAGAAACTAGAACATGTTCACAAAAACATTTGAAAAATCATAACAGTTTTTTCACAGTTTAACTGGAGAGTTGTCTTAGTACTAACGTGAAACGTGTCTCCGAAGTTCATGACCACCATGATTGTAGCTATAGAGAATGAAACTGAACAAAACTAATAATATTTGAATCTTGAAATGTAAACTGAGAGAGAAGATAGAAATTTGGCAAACACTGACCTCGATCGACGCTATTGGTGAATAAGAAGTTTTATCTGCGGGTCAGACAACAAGTTTTATATGGAACATCTGAAAAAGCATCAAATAGGAGGTTGATGTGCCGATTGAGAGTGCAATGATTCTGAGTTTGATCCTCCATACTTTTGCGCATATCAAATATTAATTGCAGGTGGTCATCCTAAAAGTGATGGGGGTTGGGCATAGTATGCTAAATTTTCCCATCCGCTTCTATCGGAGGAGCTATATCCATGTCAAAATCCACCAGTGGAATTTATTCCTCGTCCAACCCAGACTAGAGTTCTTGGAAATCCATTCTACCAACCAGTTGGGGGGAATTTCTTCCTCTACCAAGCAACTTCCATGCTCCATAGGTCTGTTTGGGGTCTAGTGATGATATTGGGCTCGAGTTGGGCTTCCATGGGTTGCTTCTCAAGAGGAGGAATTTTTTCTTCAACCGGGAAGCTTCCCATGTCATAAAAAAATTCAGAAGGGAGAGGAGGCAAGTCCTGGGCGTGACAGGAGGGAGGGGGAGTCTCACTCAAATTATGGCCTCTTCCAGGGGAGCCAGTCGGAGGGAGGGGAAGTGAAGGGTCAAGGCGACTATTCCTCGTGAAATAACTGTAATACAATGACCCCCTTTTGGGTTTGCAACGCTCTCTGGGCATGATTGTGGGATGACATTGGGGTAGTGGAGGCAAATTCCAAACAAGTGGAGTCGCGCTAGTGAAGCGGAAATTGAGAAAGTTGACCAACAATGGTATGGAGACGACGGAAGGAGGTCCACCACATGAATGCACAGGAGACCAACAGAACCAGAGAGCCAACTAAAACTGGTAAATGACATAATCCCCATGAGCTCTTACATTCATATCAGCCTAATTAACGCTAGTGGGGGATGCCATGAAAGCTGAAGTGACATTTGCTCGCATATGAGTACCTATTGTAGAGCTCCAGAGTTGGTTCGCATGTAGAGGCATTAAGTTCCTGGAGGTAGTGCAACGCACTACCATAAGTGCACTAGTAAGCCTCATCATTCAAATGGTGCGGGGATGAGGGCAACGGTTGAAGGTAATAAATCCCCATATTTCCTGCGCGCTAGATTTCAGATATCACTCCATCTGGAATAAATTATTTATTTATTTATTATAATAAGTAAATCTATTTATTAAATATTATTAAAATATTCAAAATTTAAAATTATTTGTTTTTTAATTAAATTATTTAAAATTATTTATTTATTTTAATAAATAAATTTATTGGATGAAAAATTTTAGAAGATTATTTTATTTTAAATGAAATCAAAACTTCAATGCTTAAAAATTATGGCCTTGTTATTTTTTTTTTTTATCTAGAGGCCTTTCTATATTTTTATTTAGAGTGTACAAATTTTAGTATGATATCTGTGACATAAAATATGATTGAATTTCTATAATTATATGCCTTTCTATGTAATAGAATATTAAAATAACCAAACTATATACATGTTCTATAAAGATCAAATACATTTACATATAAATTTTTTAGTGGAAAAACTTTGAAGCAGTTTCGAGTATGGATTTGATTGCTATTAATGTTTAAGAGATCCAACGTTAAAATAAATATACTCTCGGATGAATATGAGTATTAAACCTCATTTACTGAAGGTGGATATTAACAAATTAATATGATGAATATGCCGAATAAAATATGTATTTCTCAATTTACCATTTTTTATTTTGTTATATTTTGTTATATAGATTTTATAAAAATAGAAGTTAACATAAAAGTATTGATCGTTTTCCATTTTGTTATATGGATTTTATGAAAATAAAAGTTGACATAAAAAACATTGGAAAAATATTGAAATCCTATTACTCTTCAATCATAATAATTTTTTTTTTTATTATGGATCTTTGTGGCTTATAGATTGCTAATCTACATATCAGTTTTAATGGGATTTTCATAAATTTACAATTTTTAATAATCATAATAAAAAGATCAAAGGAATAGTTAATCCCATAAAACCATCACATTATTAAGAAACATAAATCAAGAGAATAGTTAATTCCATGGAACCATGATAACATTAAGAAACATAATTTTCTTGGAATGAAGAAAAAAAAGTATGTAGAGTGATATTGACCATAAATATTGGAGAAAGTTCCAAGTCCATCAATGGTCGGATATTCTTGTTCAATTGCCCTATTTGTATAACAAATATATCATAAAATGCGTGAAATGGGAGTAAGTAAATCGTTTATAATTTTTCTATTTTGTTTATTTTTTCTAAATATTGTATGCATGAATATGCATAAATCCCTTTAAATGTGTAATGAAGGATAAATACATATATCATATTATTTAAAAATTGTGATTTAATTTTTATTTTCATGACACAAACATCTAAGTGAGTTGATGAAAGAGAGAAATGTGCAGAAGAAACTATTGGATATGTGCACTAGTAGATTCTATAATTTTTAAAATTATTGTATCAAATCTTTTTTCATTGTTGAAATCAATGCATCAAATTATTTTACACTATATCTTTATTAAATCAAAAGCCCTTAAACTGTTTACATTGTATTTTTTCTTAAATCAATGTACTAGATTATGTTTTCACTATATCATTGTTCAAATCAATGCACCAAATCATTTTACACCATGGCATTTTTGAAATCAATATAACAAATAATTTTTCAATATATCATTATTAAAATCAATAAACCAAACTGATTTACAATAAATTTAATAAATTGTTATTAAAACAATATATTAACTACAAATTTATTTTATTTTCTTACTAGAATTAATGCATTTTATCTATCCTACATTATAAATATACAAATCATCACACTAGAATTAATGCATTTTTATGCCTCCTACATTATAAATATACAACTCACAATAAAATTAATGCATTTTATGTATCTTACCTTATAAATATACAAATCACAATAGTTGGCATGCGAATCATATAACATTTACTTTATAACAAAGTACTTTTAGAGTTTGTGGTGAAAGCAAGCATTCTCAATTTTAGAAACCAGTTTAAACATGACATTTAACACTCAAGTTTCTAATAAGTTGCTCAATTGACTGTTATGATTATTAACTTACTATAATCATATGCATAATGAATAATTAATATATCTTTTTATTCAACTGATTTCCGGGTTCAAAGTAGATTAACATATTTTGTGTCTCTTTCATGCTTGTTTTTCTTTCATGCTTGTTTTTCTTATAGAGTGAAGATGGATGTGTTGTATAAAGAATGAAATAATGAAGGTTCCACAAACTCTCTTAAGGTTGTATAAAGAATGAAATAATGAAGGTTGTATTTAATTTCTTCGTATTGGTATCAATCAATTTCTCGTATATCTTAACAAATTATTTTCTATGGTAATTTCTTCGTTAGCTCAATGTTGCGCAAGTTTCAATCAATCCTTCACGATGCTGGTGGTTTGTTTTTTTATCAAAGTTGTATTAGCCTTAGAGAATGCACTATCTTTGCAACATTAAAGGTTTGCTGATTTAGAGGGAATTTTTTCGTAGGCTTAAATAAATAATTGTGTTCTATTGTTCTGATTAATTTGTAACTTTTTTTTTGGGTCTTGCTCTAAAATTTTTGGGAGACAAATAATACTCTCAGAATATCACAAATAATACTCTCAGAATATCTCAGTGTCAGGGCAAAACATTAAATATGCTTATATTATATTTTTAAATATTTTTTCTTATATTTTAATTTTACATATTAATATTTTGACACTATGGTCTAGAGAGATAATAGTTTTATTTTTAATTAATTTATAATAATTTAAATGTTTTATGTTCGTAATCCAACTTTTAACTTATAATAATGCCCTTTTTATAGCTATTCTGAACCATACAGCCCTTTTTAAAGCTATACAGAAAGATGCATTTAACTTTGGAGCTAATTTGTGGTTTAACCATATGAATTTGCTTATATACTCTTTTTCTTTCTTTTTTTAATAATTAAAGTCCCCAAGAATATTAAGTTGCGGGTATTCTGGTAGCAAGGCCAGCATCATTATATATATATATATATATATATATATATATATATATATATATATATATATTTAAATTATGTCTTTTCGAAATAATCTTTATATATCTTATTCTCTAAAAATTGTGTTTCAATTTTTATTTTTATGTCGTAAATTTCAAATTTGAGTTTATGAAAGAAAAAAACATATAATAAATGATGTGCAATTCTTCGATGTCAAATTATGAAATTAAGGTTGAAATCAATGCATTACATCGTTGAAATTAATGCTTGAAAATTCAATCAGCATGGAATCTAACATAAATGATTTACAAGAACATAACATGTTCGCATATGTCTTCATTATGATTTAAAAGCTATGATCATTACATCGTTGAAATTAATGCTTGAAAATTCAATCAGCATGGAATCTAACATAAATGATTTACAAGAACATAACATGTTCGCATATGTCTTCATTATGATTTAAAAGCTATGATCATGGGACATATTGTAAGGCTTTGGGAGCTTAGCTTGAGTATGTGCACTTCCACCACAATACGAATTGGGCACATAAGACGATTGGTTTGAATGAAGAAACGTGAGTTTTCATATAGCGGGGAATTGGGGTTTCTTTGGTGAAGGACGTGTTAGGGGATGACTCCACTAAGAGTTTGATGATGAAGAGTTGAAGGCAAGACTTGGTTGCTATATAGATGAAGGAAAAATCGACTAAGGCATGAGGAGGGCACTTAGGAAAGTCGGATTAACTCATGAAAGGGGACTGTGCACCCAAGAGGATGATTTCGTTCGGCGCATAGGGAACACTCACATGAGGGGCGCACCAAGGATGGGCACGTCAATCCCAAGGGGAACAACTATTCATGAGTGAATGCGTTCATTTGGGTGACCGAGTCCGTAAAGGGTCAAGATGGTTCATCTGGACATGAGTTCGTGAAGGGGAATGACAACGCCAAAAGATGTGATGGTTCATGATGGTGACCTCTGGAGAACCTGTAAGAGAACAAGGGTGCACAATGAGGAAGGTAAGAAGGTTGGAAATACTTGGAGACAATGAGAGCTTTGTGGTTTTGAGGTAGATGAACAAGAGGAGCTCTCTCAAGGAGCCAAGTCGCTCCACTCTCGGAGGAATTGTGCTACCTTGAGGAGGAGGGTTCGACGAACAGTGATGGGAAAATTTCTATTGGGAATATTTTGGCTAAGTTTGGAAAACATAGGTCTCTCGGGGCATGTGTGAGGAAGAATTGAAATATGTCAAGTCTGTGGAAATGAAGAGGCTAAGTTTACAGAAATGAAGAAACAACAAGTTTGTGGTTGGAGACACTTTAGAGGTGCACTATAGGTGGAAGCATAGATGATTGTGACAGAGAATCTTGTATTGACAGATCTGTTCATGAGTGTCTTGGTGAGGTAAGGTGAGTCGTTTGGCTATGTCGAAGTTGTAAACTGAGTCGGTAGTTCTCATGTTGTAACTATTATTCTATAAAAAATACTTAGCCAAGTTTTAGGTAAAGTTTATGCCTCCGACACTATATATATGTTTGTCTTCAGTTTGTTCCGTTGTTCTCTTATTCTTGGATGTTTTCTTTTAAATGACTAATTGATAAAGCAATTAACAAATGTCAAAGTATACAAGAGTTGCACTAGAGTAAAAATGTCACTAGTCGATAGCCTAGAATGAAGTATGGGTATGCTCTAGGTGAAGAGGTGTAGTCCAAACAAAGTAACCTTATTTCCAAGTAACCAAGATTGAAATTTTTAAAAAGTGGACCAATTTCTCATATTCTCCACTTTTGGTTAATTTTAAAATAGATTATTTATTGAAATACAATTTTTAATTATATTCATATTTATTTTGTTTTGGTTAAAGATCGAAACTCTATACTTTAGGTTTAAGTGGAAGCAAAATTGGAGTTTCATATTTTAGGCAAGCATAATGCATTTTGCACACAGGGACATAACTTTTGCTTTATTAGTCCCTGGGTGCAGGGACTCTTAGTAATAGTTTATTTACTGCTATATTAATCTTTGCACACAATTCTATGTAAAATAACCATTTTAACCAAACTTTTTGAAGACTCATACAATTTTGGTGTTCAAGTTTAATTTTTAAGTGTAAGTTTTATATTTGAGGTCTTATTTGGCCTTTATTTGGCCTCATATCTAGGCAAAGAGAGGAAATTTGGTTATTTTTTGGATTTGAACTTACGAAACATGATATTTTTTTCTATAGTATATATGGAAAGGTCAATTAATTCTAGGCTTCAAGATAGCATTAATTTCAAACATTTAATTTTTCATCCATATTTGTTATATAGTCCATAGTTATTCCAAACATCTCTGGTGGAACAAGGTGGCAGCAACTTCACCCAGTGGCAGCCACTTCACGAAGTGTGTAACATGCATCATTGTAGTGGCATCACAGTTACTCCCTAAAATTTGTGCTCACCACTTGGCCAGATCCTCAAACTCTCACCGCCTCATCATGCTTATTGTTTATCTTCCTGCTCACCGTTTAGCTCTATGGAAAACTTAACGTTGGGGTACCTCATCCTTCTCATAGTTTATCTTTCTGCTCACTGTTTATCTCCATGAAAAAATTAGCGTTGGGGCACCAGAAAACTCAGTTAAGGACATTACATGCAACAGAATGTGCAATGAACAATGAATTTCATTCTTTTGAAGAACTTATGAGAACGAGCCTTAGTAGCTTAAACTACCACATTTTCCTTTTTTCATTTATTGCAGGCATATCGGATGGGCATGGTTCTCTTTGTGGCTAGCGCACGTTTCTCTCCATAGGTGGTATGCACATCAAATTGAATTCGTTCAGTCCCAAGGCAGTGGAGAGATGGACCTGCACTTGACGGTGGTAAGCCCTAGACCCTGCAATGAACAAAATACATATTTATTAAACTTGTAATGAACAATGGATTTCAATTGTGAAGGACTTATGAGATCTAGCCTTTTGTTGTCTATTATATTAGAGCACCCAAAATCACCAAAGACAGAGGCAGAATCACCAAAGACACTCTGACACTCCTGTAAAGGATGGTATCTTGATGGACAAGTATCATTTGGACAAACTCTTGAGACAGGGTGTATACTCAAAAGTGTACCATGGGAGAAACCTGAAAACGGGCGAGAGCATGGCCATCAAGGTTTTGAAGAAGGAAGAAATTCTAGCTGAAACAGTGAGGATACGCCATGTCTAGACATCAATCTCTGCGATGAGAGCACTGAGGAATCCCAGCATAGTGCAACTGTACGAAGTCATTTTGGACAAAAACAAAATATGTATTGTGATGGAGTATGTCAAAGGAGCAGACCTGGTTACGAAGATATTAGAGGAAAAAATGAAGCCGGACGAAGACACAAAGATGAAATATTTCCAGCAGTTGATCAGCGCCGTGGAATTTTGTCACAGCAAAGGCATTTATCACAGAGACCTGAAGCTTGAACATGTGCTCGTAGAAGAAAATGGTAACATCAAGGTAATCGATTTTGGGTTGAGCTTAATGAAGGAGAACGCAGGGGAGTACAACTTATTTCACACACAATGCCAAACGGTCGGATTCATTGCACTAAAGGTTCTAAACAGTGAGGCCTATGATGGGGCCAAGGCAGAGTCAATATATAAAGAACATGGGAAATTTGTAATATGGAATGATTTATTACATGAGAGAACTGCTTCCGGACTTAGCTCTATCATTGTTGTTGAAACAAATCCTTATTCCTTTTAAGGATGTTTATTTCCAGCAGTTGATCAGCGCCGTGGAATTTTGTCCCAGCAAAGGCATTTATCACAGAGACCTGAAGCTTGAACATGTGCTCGTAGAAGAAAATGGTAACATCAAGGTAATCGATTTTGGGTTGAGCTTAATGAAGGAGAACGCAGGGGAGTACAACTTATTTCACACACAATGCCAAACGGTCGGATTCATTGCACTAAAGGTTCTAAACAGTGAGGCCTACGATGGGTCCAAGGCAGAGTCAATATATAAAG
This sequence comes from Picea engelmannii, assembly GCA_009831015.1. Taxonomy (NCBI): domain Eukaryota; kingdom Viridiplantae; phylum Streptophyta; class Pinopsida; order Pinales; family Pinaceae; genus Picea; species Picea engelmannii. The sequence goes on from ML778216.1 coordinate 80,948, forward strand.
CACATGGGAAATTTGTAATATGGAATGATTTATTACATGAGAGAACTGCTTCCGGACTTAGCTCTATCATTGTTGTTGAAACAAATCCTTATTCCTTTTAAGGATGTTTGTCGGATGAATTCGTTCGCTAAGAGAACTGGATAGCTCATTTTTCTTGAGGCCTTAAGTCTCTTTCCATGTAACCTTAGGAATTGAAATTTTGGGAGCATTTTTGTTTGTAGAAATCTATACTTGTGACATTCCGCCTTATCTAACCCTTGTTAATGCAACCACGCAACTGCTAGTTTCCAGAGCCCAACTATCGTGACCAATTATTGAACAGTACAGTCAAAATCATGATTGTAATAATCATTCTGTATGCAAAGTCAGATCTTTTTATTTTTAAGGTCGAACATAGTTTCTGAAGAAGAAAAGTGTTTATAACTCCGATCCAACAAGTGTTCAGAGCTCTAAAATTTAATCGATATGCCATTAGAATGCTTAGAACGATTTAAATTGTTTTTTAAGAGATTAGAGCACAAAATGATTAATTTTTTTTTTTGGTTGTATATAGAAAAATTGAACATACTACATCAATGATTAATCCACATTACCACTCCAATTGTTTAGAATTATATCAGAAAAGAAATTCTAGAAGGCCATTCGTTTTTTTATCTAATTACATCAATATTGAAAATCTGGAATATTATTCAATTATATCTGTCAAAAAACAAATGGAGGTCAATCAAGTTTCGGCGATTAAAAACGCCGAATACAAAAACAAAAGAACACGCTGTTTGTCGAATCCCGAAATGAGAAAAGGTTGCCGGCCCAGTACTTTGGGTTTCGGGGTTCGGGGTTTGGCGATTACAAATGCCAAACACCAACACACAACAATTCTCGAATCGTGAAATTGTGAATGGAATGTGGGCCCAACACTTCAAGGTTTCGGGGTTCGGGGATTTCGGGGTTTATGAACACACGACATACAAACAAAATGAAATAAGAAATGTCGAATTGCAAAATGTGATTAGAGTGTGGGCTCAACAATTTCGGGTTTCGGTGTTTGGTAAAGCAAAGGAACTTTGCGCATATGTAACAAGCAAGTTCCTAATGCCGAAATATCAATTTTATATTTAATCTCCTTTTAAAATCACATGCTCTAACAAATAAACTCGGAATAAATAAATGACAGGGTTTATAATTAGTAAAACCAAAAAATTACCGCATTTGCTCAAAAATGAATTTATCAAGAAATAAAATGAGTTTACAAACTCAATAACAGAAAATCATAAATGCAGAGCAAACCTCCAAACAGGAATAACTGATTTGATTCAAGAAATGCTTTCAAGCTCTTGTCTCACGCTCTGTGTACAAATTACAATATGATTCAAGTATTTATATGAACAAAACTTGCCCCTTTGACCTTAGGAAAAATTAAATTAGGGCAGAGATAGTATTCGGTGGCCTGCAAAGGCTAAGGCGGCCACCTCTTCACAGTGAACCCTCGTGTCTTGAAGGGTCAAGACGACCACCGATCCGTCATCATAAGGCGGTGAAATGATTAATCTCTTATATATTCCCTCTTAATCATTTCAGGGCAAAACGAACTAGAACATGTAAAACAAAATTGTTGTAAACAATATTACTTCTATGCTTTTTAAACAATTCATTTCCCAAAGGCTTCGTAAGAATGTCTGCAAATTGTTCTTCAGATCTCCAGAATTGAACATAAATCTCCTTACCAATTACGAGCTCTCGAATGAAATGATACCTTGTATCAATGTGCTTACTTTGTTTGTGAAAAATGTGATTCCTTGACAATGCAATGGTAGATTTATTGTCACAAACAATCTGGGTTGCATCATTCTGGTTATGCAACAATTCATTCAAGACCCTTCTCATCCATACAGCTTGAAATGTAGCTGTATCTGTTGCAACATACTCTGCCTCAGTGGAAGATAAAGTCACAATGGGTTGTTTCTTTGATGCCCATGCCACTGCTCCAAGTCCAAGACTAAAAATATACCCATATGTGTTTTTCCTGTCATCAATGGAACCTGCAAAATCACTATCAGTATATCCGATCAGCTCAAAGTTTAAGCTTGATGTGTATCGGATACCAAAATTAGTTGTTCCAGCAACATATCTCAGGATCCTCTTTCCTGCTTGCCAATGAGTACTCTTCCGAGTCTCCATGAATCTGAAAATCAAACTTACAACAAACATAATGTCAGGTCTGGTTGTTTTTAAGTACATAAGGCTTCCAACTAGCCTCTTATACATGGTTGGATCAACATATGATCCTTCATCATAATTGCTCAGTTTAGCACCAATTGCCATTGGTGTCGCATCTGGCTTGCAATTCAACATTCTAAACCTTTTCAACACTTCATTTGCATAGTTAGTTTGAAAAATGAAAATGCCATCATGAGATTGATCTACTTCAATTCAAAGAAAAAATTTCATCAAACCTAAATCAATCATCTCAAACTCTGTTTTCATGGCATTTTTAAAATCATCTACAGATAGATGTCCAGTAAAAATCAGGTCATCAACATACAAACAGACAATCAAAATTTTACCTTTTTGGTCTACCTTTGTATACAAAGTTGGTCCACTTGGACTTCTGCTGAATCCAACACTAATTAGGTATTCATCAATCCTGCTATACCAAACTCTGGATGCTTTCTTCAATCCATATAAAGATTTCCTTAACTTGTAAACCTTATCTCTGTGTTTATCAATCTCATAACCTGGATGTTGTCTTACATAAACTTATTCTTCCAAATGTCCATTTAAAAATGCAGAATTGACGTCCATCTAATGCATGATCCATCTATTCTGAGCTGCAATAGCTAAGACCATCCTTAATATGTCAATCCTTGCTACAGGAGCAAAGTTTTCATTGTAATCAATATCGGGTTGCTAACTAAACCCTTGAGCTACAAGTCTTTCCTTGTACTTCTCAATATCACCTTATGCATTCATCTTAGTCTTAAAAACCCACTTAACACCAATAGTTTTCTTTCCTTCAGTTAAATTGACAAGATCCCAAGTGTTATTCCTTTTAATGGAATTAATCTCCTCATCCATTTCTTTTATCCAGACATCCTCTTTAGCAGCTTCATCATAACTTACAAGATCATAAGCTATAAATGCAAAATTTGAAATCTAATCTACCTCTTCATTCTGATCATACAATTCTCTTAAACTTCTAGTTTTCTGTCCTTTAAATCTATTTTTCAATGAAGCTAAAGTAGGATCTGATTCACTGCTTACCTATGAATATGTTTGATGTACACCATGTACATGTGGCTCACCACGCTCATGAGTTTTTGGTGTTGTAAATTGAGATGGGCTGAAATCTGGTGCTAGCCTTGTTGGACTTCTTGCTGCAGGTGTATGTGCATGTGGAACCATCTGTCCATCTTCTTCACTCTGCTCAGCTCCATCATCATCTTCACACGGTAACATAGCTCCCTCTGAAATTGATTTGTCAATACTTCCATCCTAGGCTTCATCTTCTTTAAATTGAACATCTTTGTTGATTACATATTTCTGGGTGATGGGATTGTAGAGTTTATATGCCCTAGATTCTTCACTATATCCAACAAAGATACATCTCTCGCTTCTGTCATCCAACTTTCTCCTCATTTCTGCAGGTACATGCGCAAATGGAACACATCCAAAAATTCTGAAATGAGAAACATTACAAGATTTACCATCCCAAGCTTCATGAGGTACATGATCCCTCATGGTCTAGGTCAGACTTCTATTCAAGATAAAAACAGAGCAAAGAACTGCATCTCCCCAATATTCATTTCAAAGATGCTTCTCTTTCAACATGCTTCGAGCCATATCCATGATGGTCTAATTCTTCCTTTCAACCACTCCATTCTGTTGTGGAGTATATCGAGCAGTAAACTACCTTTTTATTCCATGAAAATCACAAAATGCAATGAATTCATTCAATTAATACTCACCTTCTCTGTCAAACCTGAGGATCTTAATGGTTCAACCACTCTCATTCTCAACCATTGACTTAAACTTCTTAAAAACATCAAATGATTCGGACTTATGTTTCAACAAATACAACCAAGTCTTCCTACTAAAATCATCAATGAAAGTCATAAAATAAACACAATCAGTTAAAGAAGGTGTTTGGATAGGTCCACATAAATCTGTGTGGACAATTTCCAATGGAGCTTTTTCTCTGTAGGAAACACCTGAAACAAATTTCTCTCTGTGATGCTTCCCAAGGATACAACTCTCAGAAGAGCTTGTAGGTTGTTAAATACAGGGCAGCCCCTTTACCATCTTCTTCTTTTGTAACAGATCTAAGCCACCAAAATGTAAATGACCATATCTCAAATGCCATAACCAAGATTCATCTGAACTTCCAAATTTATAAACATTGAAAGAACCACTCAAATCATTTCTCATAATAAGTGGAAACATCCTATTCTTGGTCATCTCTACTCTTGCAATAAACTGTTTGCTGAGAAATTTATCATAGATTGTACAAACCTTGTTCTTGAAGAACACTCTATACTTTTTCTCCATCAATTGTCCAACATTGATAAGATTTCATTTTAAACTAGGCACAAAGTAAACATCATCAATATTTCTTCTCTGATTGTTCTTAGTGTAAACTGGAACTACACCTTTACCATTAACTGTAACCTTACAGTCATTTCCCAGTTTGACTTCAGACTGGATACTAGTATCAATGGAAGAAAATAAGTCCTTATTACCGGTCATGTGGTTGTTGCAACCACTATCCAAAAGAAAAATATCATTTGTGCATTCCTGAGTGATGTTACAGGTCAAAAACACAGGATTTTGATGATCCTCAAAGTCATTTGTGATATGTCCAAAGTGCTTTCCATCATCTGTCTGTTTCTTCCAACATTTGTTAGCAAAATGCCCAAACTTCTTACAATAATAACATTGCACTTTGGATTTATCATACCTCTGATTTTCTTCCTGCTAGGGTTTGCTACTGCTCCCTCATAAATTAGGATGATTCTATTGGGGCTTCTGCTCAGACTTTGATTCATCTCTGTTGTCCCTTGGGGCAGAAAATCAACCTCCTCTTCCACGAGTATGAAACCTTCCTCTGCTTCTTCCTCTGGTAACATGCAGTTGAGATTTGAAAGCATGCTCCAATGATCCTTCTTCATATCTAGATATCCTAGATTCATGAGAAACAAGAGAACCAATTAACTCATCAATTTGCATTAAACTTAAATCTTTAAATTCTTCAATGGGAACAACAACAGGCTCAAACTTCTTGGGCAAACTTCTCAGCACTTTCTCAATGACTATTTTATTCTCAACATCATCTCCATACTGCCTGAGTTGGTTCACAACAATCATTACTTGAGTCATGAAAGTATCAACACTTTCGTTATGCTTCATCTTCAGATTTTCGAAATCCCTTCTCAAGTTTTGCAACTTGATTGTCTTCACCTTGGACACCCCTTGATAACAGGTTTCAAGAATGTCCCAAGCCATCTTTGAAGATGCGGCATTAGAAATCTTCATAAAAATGGATTCATTTAATCCTTGCTGGATTAATCCAAGAGCTTTATTATCCTTCTTCCTGTTTTCCTTCAGCAAAACACGTTCAACATTAGACAGAGCCAATTCTGCTACAGCATCAGCTGGCTCAGCATAACCATCAATAACATAAGTCCACAAGTCCTGAGAATGCAAAATCGTCCTCATACGAATATACGAGGAGTTATATGACTTATCACTCAGTACATGAACCTGAATCTGAGAAGAACTACTACTAGACACAACCATTTATAAAAATTGACAGAATTTAAATAAACCTTCACGCAAAAAAATATGAGAATAAAAGTTTTGGCACCAATAGCAATAATCACCAATCAATTAAGCAATTGCCAGATAAATTGCAGGCTCTGATACCAAATGTGAAAAAACAAACGAAGGTCAATTGGGTTTCGGCGATTACAAACGCTGAAGACAAAAACAAAAGACCACGTTGTTTGCTGAATCCCAAAATGAGAAAAGGTTGTGGGCCTAGTACTTTGGGTTTCGGGGTTCAGGGTTTGGCAATTACAAATGCCAAGCACCAACACACAACAACTCCCGAATCGCGAAAATGCGAATAGAATGTGGGCCCAACACTTCATGGTTTCGGGGTTTGGGATTTCGGGGTTTACGAACACCCGACGCACAAACTAAATGAAAAAAGAAATGCCGAATTCCGAAATGCGATTAGGGTGTGGGCCCAACAATTTCGTATTTCGGTGTTTGGTAAAGCAAAGGAACTCTGCACATATGTAACAAGCAAGTCTCGAATGCCGAAATATCAATTTTTTATTTAATCTCCTATTAAAATCACATGCTCTAACAAATAAACTCGGAATAAATAAATGACCGGGTTCGTAGTTAGTAAAACCAAAAAATTATTGAGTTTGCTCAAAAATGAATTTATCAGGAAATAAAATGAGTTTACAAACTCAATAACAAAAAATCATAAACGCCGAGCAAACTTCCAAACAGGGAATAACCGATTTGATTCAAGAAATGCTTTCAAGCTCTTGTCTCACCCTCTGTGTACAGATTACAATATCATTCAAGTATTTATATGAAAAAAACTTGCCCCTTCGACCTTAGAAAATATTAAATCAGGGCGGTGATGGTATTTGGTGGCCTGCAAAGGCTAAGGCGGTCACCACTTGACAGTGAACCCTCACGTCTTGAAGGGTCAAGACAAGGCGATGAAATGATTAATCTACAATATCGATTACCTATAACTGTGGTTATGGGTCATCTCCTACTACTGATCGGTATTGGCATCTCTATCTGGAACTATAGAATCTTAGCCTGCCCCTTGGAATATAGTGCTTATACCTCTAGAAAGACTCGTTTTGTTCTATACATGCTCCTCCTACCTTTGCCCTGCTTCTAGGTCAATTGCATTTTTGCTTCTAGATCAATTGCATTTTGGGGACGAGGTAGTAGCTATCGAAAGATCGAACCCAGATGATTGATGCATGGAGACCATGTAGAGCAGCCACACATGCATGTAAGCCATGTGGAATCACCGTTGCTACTTGCTGGAAAGCCTAAAAAAATATATTAATAAAAAAAATATGAAGTTTTGGTTGTGTGAATAGTCACATGGCTTTACGACCTGGTGGAAACCAGGCCATTTATGATTATGTCAGATCAGAAACCTAAATCGCTTATTGCTATTGTAAACTAAATCGCTATTGTAACCTAAATTTATATTGCAACCCAAATTTCTATTGCAACCTAAATCACTCATTTCTATTGTAGCCTAAATCGGTCAATGATACTGTAACCTAAATTTCTAAATAAAAGAAGTAAATCACTCATTGCTACGTAACCTAAATCATAATTGAAGAAAACAAGTAAACCATAAACAATAAATATAGCTATTTATGGTTTTTCGATTTACGGTTTATAGGGATGAGCAATTTAGGTTTAGCGATGAGTGATTTAGGTTCATTGCTAAACATAAATCACAAAATCAGAAACCTAAATCGCTCATTTCTATGTCACCTATAAACTGTAAATCATAATTGGAGCAAATCTGTAAACCGTAAATGGTAAATTATAAGAAACTATTCCAAGCTTTTAACAGAGACAAAGGAAGGTCTTACCTCCTGCCCAAGCATCCTGCTTGATTACTTGTTGATGCTATGTCAGAAACACTAATCTCCTTTCATTTCTTGTGCTCCAATCCATCTGCAATCCCTCTACAATAGGATTGTGAATGTTGTAGTTTTAAGTACATGACCTTGTCATGTTCGCTAAGGCGTGAACATAACAACATGAAACATTAGACAAATGTTTTTTTGTGCTCCAATCCATCTGCAATCCCTCTACAATAGGATTGTGAATGTTGTAGTTTCAAGTACATGACCTTGTCATGTTTGCTAAGGGGTGGACATAACAACATGAAACATTAGACAAATGTTTTTTTTGGTAGTAACAACATGACCATAAAAAATGGAACGCCACAAAAATATGGCCATAATATGAAATGCTGACTAACAATATGACACCTCTATTGTCGATGGTTCTTGGGATCGAAACTATAGTTGTTCACTCTGAAGATTAGAACAGTGAAGCCACTGCAGTTGAAGAGGAGATTTCTTCCAAACCGTTAACGTCGTGGCTTTACAACACACCCTGCAAGGTCTGGGTTGTCTGGGTGAACCTTGGTAATCATTGTTGCTGAGAATATAAACAAGCAGACGCTGAGGTCCAGGATCGATGGACTAATAAAAGCGTGGATCAGATCTGCCCTGTGCAGTGATTGCGTTTTTCTGACATGCACTGGGTTTCCTCGGTACCAGAGTGCAGCTCTGAAACACTACAACGACATTCCCGAATATGAAGTCTACGGTGCCAAAAAGCTTACACTCCCTATAGCTATATGGTCTAGATCAGTCCATATAGCTCCTGACCATCGTGTGCTTTCAATTTCCCCCCTGAATCTAGAGTACGAGAGGGAGAGGGAGACGTCATGAGGGCTTATTGTGTAGTTGTCATGTTGTGAAAGGTTAGTATATCTTTTGTAATGATTTAATAATATTTTTAATTGTATGCTAGAAGAGTATCAGAAAAGGCTGAAGGACTGAGTAGTGTCACTAGAATGTTGTAGTGAAACATTAAGGACTGAGCAGTGTCACTAGAATGTTGTATGTTTTAGTGAAACTTTGTATTTTAGGATATACCCGTACATCATTATAGGGAAGACATAGATATATGAAGATGTATTTCAAGATGGCAAGCTTTTCTTCACAGGGAGGTTTTTATCACTATCAAATGTCCAGAAGGTTTTAAGTTTTTAAAGTTTTTTTATTATTTTAGAGAACATTTTATTTTAGGTAATTATCACTTGAATTTGGTGGTACAATTGTTGGTGAAATTTAAGTGTTGCTTTGCTTAAATTGTATTTATTTATTTTAGTCACCATCATTGGAATTTGGTGATATAATTGTTGGTGAAATCTAAATGTTTATTTGTCTAAATTGTATTTTTAAATGCACAAATAAATTCAGTTCCGTAAAAAATTCTACAACATTCTGATTATATAGATTTAACAATTAAAATTTGCAACCCTACAACACCTACAACATCTGAATTATTTAAATTTAACAGATAAAATTTGCAATTTCAACAATGTTTTATCAAATTTCAAGCAAAATTGACCAGTTTCAAAAATAGTTAAATATGTAGAAGATTTCGACTACTTCATGTGAAAAAATAATTATTTTTAACAATACTCATAGAATATAAGCCATACATTAATGCCTTATTATATTACATCATTGAAAATCATGAAAAAATTATTGTTTTTAACAATGCTGATGAAATATAATACATGCATTAATGAATTACCGTACATATTGACATTTTAAATTATTACATTTACGTGATGAAGCTAAGAATGCCAATGCATAGGTATCCCACTACAAGTTCCATACACAACATAAATAAGAAACTCCCTTCCCTGCTCTACATCATATAATTGCTTCCTTTCATGGTTTTGTGTCCGTTGATGGTAGATTCTGGTAAATAATAGTGTCAAAGGTTGATAATTTTCTTATAGTTGGATTGTGTGTAAAAGTGTAGGGTTAGAAGTTAAATATTTACCCTTTTGATTTTATAGCATTAATTTTGAATGTTTTATGAAAAAAATATTATATAATTAAATAAAAAATAATAATTGATAGATTATTAATTGATAGTTAATGTTTCAAAAAATAAAATAGTTATATCATTAATTAATTGATAGTTAATGTTTCAAAAAATAAAATAATTTATAAACTATTAATTATTAATTGACAATTAATATTTCAAAAATTAAAATAATTAATAGACCACTTTAATTGTTAGTTAATATTTCAAAAAATAAATTCTTTAATATTAAATTTTTATTATACAATTCTAATGCAATCAGAATTGAGCATAATCCATTATATTTAGATACACATTTTAAAATGTAAAGATGCATGTGCTTATTTAGTTCTTATTTAGCTCCGTTTAGATTTTGATCTTTTAAATTTTTTTATTACATGAAAATAAGTGATAATTTAAACCAAAAGGCTTATGGAGAACATTTAGTTCAAGCAAACAAATGTCATATATATAAAAATAAAGGCCATCATAAATTACATTTAGTTCAAGCAAACAAATGCCATATATATAAATAAAGGCCATCATAAATTACATTGTACATTCTTAATTCAGATCATAGTTCTATATATTTTTTAGCCTCAATTTTTGTTCAGTTGGAGTTGTTTGTATTTTTTTACATTAAAAAGTAAAAAGTATTAAGAATATTTATAATTATTTTTATAATGAAAATAAATTGTTTAACACTTTAGAAAATTATTAAATTTGATATAACTAAATAATCTTCACTTTAATTTAAAATTCAAATCCATAAATATATATGAAATGTTAGTGTATCTTGCAAATTATACTAAATCATATGTAGATTTATTATAATAATTTTTACTAATATATTTTAAGAATAATATCAATCTCATAAGTTTTAAATATTAAACTTGATCAACATTATCCACATCCAACTAAAAAAATTATTTTCAATTGCTTTTTTCTTCTACTACTAAGTGTCCTCGGAACATGCTACTAAGTGTCCTCGGAACATGCAACTTAGAGGATGGATGTATAGGATTGTACCCACCCATAGCTTGGAGTGTTGGATTATTGATTACTCACAAGGAAATTAAAATTACTGTATAGTTGCATTTATATCACTTTCCCCTTTAGGCCAGATCTCCTCGGAACATGCTACTAAGTGTCCTCGGAACATGCAACTTAGAGGATGGATGTATAGGATTGTACCCACCCATAGCTTGGAGTGTTGGATTATTGATTACTCACAAGGAAATTAAAATTACTGTATAGTTGCATTTATATCACTTTCCCCTTTAGGCCAGATCTCTAATTGTGATCCAAATTTAAAGAAAAAAAAGGATGGAAAATTGAATTAAATTCAACTCATTTTAATTAATATTTTATATATAATATTCATATTCATGGAAAAATTGAAAAAAATGCAAATATTAAAATTTTTTTTATACAATTTATAAATGAAAAATAAAATTTTAAATAAATTAACATTTAAATTAGTGATTTAAAATGTTCTAATACTTATTACTTTATTATTTTAAATAGTATATCAACTTAAGTCGACTTTCACTTCTGATTTATAATGCATTGAAAGATGGAATCTTTCAAGATGCCAACTTTTTCTACAATGCCAAACCAGACTTATGATTTATAATGCATTGAGAGATGGAATTTTTCAAGATGCCAACTTTTTCTACAATGCCAAACCAGACTTATGATTTATAATGCATTGAGAGATGGAATCTTTCAAGATGCCAACTTTTTCTACAATGATAAACCATGAGCATGAAGATGTGATAATGCTTTTAATAGAGTCAAAATTAGATTGTATATGTGTTGATTGTTGGATTACTGAGAGGGGGGATGAATCAGTAATAGCATAATTATAATCCGTTTTCTTCAAATGTTATATCAATGTAGAATTATTATCCAATAATGAGCAGTAAGAAATAAACAATCACACACCTACACAGTACAACAGTGTTTTACGTGGAGACCCAAATCGGGAGAAAACCACAGAATGTTTTTTCTTATATGTCTTGAAGAATTACATTCATTGGAAGCACCAACTTCCTTTGTTTTTCAGTTGCAACTGAAAGGAGGCTCCAACCCCCTAGTTTCTCAGGCTACAACCTGAGGGAAGTTACAACTCCCCAATTCTGTGGCTACAACCAGAGGGAGGATACAACCCCCAATGTTCTCCGGCTACAACCCAAAGGTGGATACAACCAGTTGTCATTGCCTCATCCTGCCACCCTGAAGTAGAAGTAGAATGATGGAACCACTGTCACACTATCACTGTGAGATATATCGTTGTAAACCTATACCAATAAATTTGAACCATGGATCAACCATGCATCAACCTGTACCTCAACCTGTAGTTAACCTTTACCATAAACAAGTGCATCAACCATGCACCAACCTGTAATCAACCTGTACCATAAACAAGTGCATCCAACCATGTACCAAGTATGTACCAATCATGTGTCAACTACTCATCAAGTATGACTAATCAATATGTACCAACATCATCAACTATACACCTCATGTATGCGCGCCAACTCATCAACTACTTGTCTCAACCATGTACTCAACGTGTACCACAACCAAAAGCCCTCATCAATTTCATCATCCAAATCTGATTTGTAGCTCTACAATAGACCTAGTGTATATGATTACATTCATGCAAACCTTCCTTAACGTTAAAAACAAGAGACTAGCATTTTCATCAAACTTTTCTTTAGTCTCACATGCCTAGTTTTGGATTAGTCAACAACCCTAAGTTGAAATAATCATAGCTTTGAACCTATAATGTATGAAGACCTGCAACTAATACACAATGTTCTTCAGTGTGTTTTATGCAATTCCTCCAAGTTTCACTACTTGGAACCTCTCAGAAAATGACTTATAACAAAAATGGCATACATTGATGAATTGTGGCTTATTCTAGAGAGCGACCTTGTAGAGCGTGCCCCAGAAAAAATATTTGATGAATTGATTTGAACCTGTTACAGAACATACTACACACTGTCCCCTAACCAACACATTTGGTCTCACTGAATTTGGATCTGTTATGAAGACTTCATGACGTGTTTACCCGAAACACTTGATTTTGACTAGTTTCAGGACTGGCCACAAACCCTATTTTTCACGGAGTGTAACTCCCAAAATACAATGACCCACAAGCTGAATTTTTTTACCACGGATACTTGGATATGCTTTCTCACTTTCATAGAAATTGCATGGTCTGAATCATTATATAAAAAACGTTATAGCACAAATGGTGAGATGACCTGTAAATAACATACCTTAGAAAGCATCATCAAAAGAATTTATTCTTCCTTGCATTTAGGCCTTCTTTTCTTCACCTTCACTCAAAATTCTGGTTTAGATATCCTTGGTTACCTTAGACACATATATATATTCAATATGCTCAAGTTTAATTCAAATGAGAGAGCCTTGCCTCTTATTTATACTCTCCAAGTAGCTTCCTTAAAAACATCTTCTAGGTCACTTGGCCCACTTTCCTTATTTTAGGGTTGGGTCCACTT
>ML778216.1:103503-133040 GCA_009831015.1 Picea engelmannii
TGGAAGAACTTATTCAACTCATCTTCCCCATGGGGCCAAAGTACATTAGTATCATCAACGTAACGTTTCCATCTTAATGGTTTCAGGGGGTAGGAGTCAATGGCTTTCTTCTCAAAGTACTCCATGTACAGGTTGGCAACGATATATATCATCCTCTCTTGGGTTTTGTCGATTCATTTTCACTATCTGTTGATTTGAAATATTCAAGTAGTATTTTTGGAAGGGGGGAAAGAGTCTGTGAGATCTCTTATATGGAGGAGTATGTCTTATGGTCGATTTTGGATGTTCTCTTGTACTTCAATTAATAACATGTCTCTTATTTGACCATTGTTATCGGTTCGACACCACACCTTTGGGGATTGAGTTTCTGCCTGAAGTCTTAGACAAAGAAAGTATGTGATGCATGGGATAGGATATATTTTTGTAGAAAGTCAAATCATAGGTCTTGAATCATCAATATCCATACTATCTTACTTGGGATAGCCTAGAATTGTACAATTACAATGCTAGGCTCTCTAACTTTCTACATGGTATCTCACCAACCTATTTAACATATGTACAATTAATTTACAATTCATGAGGATTAAAAATATGATATTATAGTGGACCAAGGATAATGAAGTAGATTCATTAATAAAGGTAGTGAATGAAGATTAATTTTTTTATGTAAAGACATAATTGGCAGTCACAATTATTCAAAATCATCACCAAGTTTGAGAATATTAGAAAATCATAGAAATCACTTTTCACAGTGTTAAAATAGTAAATTTGAATTACAAAATAGATTTTTCAAGAATTATCAAATGTGTTCCTCTCTTTAAACATAATAAATCAATTTCCTAAAGTCTGTATTATTTACAAAAAAAAAGGGGTTGAATAATGTAGACAAGTATTTGTCTTGGAGATTCTCTTGTTCTATTTCTTCTTGAGATTGCTTTCTTGATTTATCTCTACATTTTTAGTCTTTAGACTAATATAAACATTTTTCATGGTATTGGAGCTATCAAGAGAGCTAACATGAGCCTAATCTCTCTAAAAATGTAGGTTCATAGATTGTGTTTGTGGGTTATCCCTTTGGCCATGGAAGTCCCTATTGAGAAGGAAAGCATTGTAGCTCTGAAGAGGCATGCAAGTGACTACTACTATTCTTTGTAGTAGTTGTTTCTTATACTGGTTCTTGAGCACCATGTTGGAGAACACATTACAAAATAAAATAAAGTTGGGGGCTTTTCTTATTTTTTTTCTTTGTAAATGAGTGTGACAATCTATATTACTATCGAAGATTATAGTACAAAAAAATGCAGGGGCTCCCAGGATATGCCATGGGGGATTTTCTTATTAGCATCATGTGCATTTTTTATTTATTGGTAGTAACAAAAATAATTGTAAGATGTTCCCAAAGCCTCATAGGATACATGTGAGAAGAAATTGAAAAGGAAATTACTTTTTTTTGTAAGGAAGGATACAATATTGTACATGGTGTATGGTTCATGTTTTCATGTTCTGTGTCTACAAGCTCCAATAAGAGAACAAAGTGGAATTCATGGTTGTGGTAGTTGAATATATCATGTCGATGAATATGTTGGTAGTGATTCCCATCATGGGTGTTATTATTTTACTTGTTAAATAAATAAAATTTCTTGATATTTGTAATGGGGTATCAATGTGGATAAATACGTGGCTGAGAGACAATGTTTATGATTTTTAGGTATAAATCCTTACATATTACCTCAAGATGGATATTGTTCACGAAATATTATAAGAATTCAATTGTGGTAGAGATAAGGATTTGGAAGGATGTGTATGGAAATTAGATTAGATGTTTCGTAATCCCCATGTATTTTTTTCAGAAAAATTATAAGCATGAAAATATATGATGAGATTCGTGTACATGTGAAAATTAATTTTTGGAATAGATATGAAGTGTTACTATATGATGTAAATGGAATATCACTACATAATACCCAACAGGACATGCATATCCATTGAATTTATGGTATGTTGGTCTTGTAGGGCACGTTTTTAAGTCATGTGAGGCATGATGGTATCTTCATGGTTGGAGATAAGAAGTAGGCACACCTTGGATAATCTTGTTTTTAATGTGCTCTAGGAAATATAATCTAATGACCATCACTTGGGTAGTGTATATCATTTTAAGGATGTATTCCTAGATATCCCAACTTTAACTAGAAACATAAGAAGTATGGGGGAATGTAAGAAATAACTCTTTATTGTTGTTGTGACATGAGTTTTTCCTAAGTTCTTGTCCTGTGCAAGTTTAGTAAATTACTTGCAATGGTTTACTAATATTTTTCATTGGACATAAAAGGAGCACGAGAGAAGCTCATCGGTTGAGGAGTGTCATTGGAATGTTCCAATGAAGCATTTGTATTTAAGTACGTACTCATATATAATTACATAGATCACATAGGAATATAATGATGCATGTTTGAAATTGAAGATTGATATTCAACTCATTTCCATAGTTTATATCTCATGTGCAATGAATGTTAACTAGATTATTCAAAAACATGAAAAATTGGTTATTCTTCACAATGCCCATGGGATATGATCCATGTAGTAATGAATTACTCTACATATTAATACTAAAAATGACATTTCAAATCATTATGACTATGTTATGGGAAAAGAGAAACTATGTCAACAAATCATGTGTTTGTGACTCCTAAATCATAGGTCTACCACTACAAGTCCCATACACAACCTATGGAGGAGACTCCCTTCCTTGATATATGTCATATAATTTATTTCTTGATGTTTTTGCAAGGAGGAGATTGTTTTCATCATGTTGTGCAAGATAAAAGGGAAAAAAAAAATTCCCATCAAAGGTAGAATTTGGTGCATAGAGGAGTAATAATGTTAGAGTTAGATGATTTAAATTGTTATTTTTGGGTTTTTTATTAGAGTTTAGAGATAGAATCTATATATCACCATTTTGGTTTCATAGCATTAGGCTTGCATGGTATATGTAAGAGACTTATATAGTTGAGTGGAAAATAGTTGATGGGAAACTAGTCGATAATTAAATTTCCAAAAATGATAAATCATTATTATTATTATTTGATGTTTATTTTCATTATGCATTTTAATTGTAGTATTGTGAATTCAATGAGAATTCAAAATAAGTCTATCATATTACTTTATAAAATGTAATGATGCATTTGGTTAGTTAGTTATTTATGTTTATATTTTCATCTTTAAACCAATACTTGGTAATGTAAACTAGAAGGCATAATGAGGGCAACATTTTCTTTCAACTACTATGAAGGAAACAAATCTCACCTTTATATAAAAGTATTTATAAATTATATAGTGCATTCCTAATTCATATTATATCTCATATGATCAATTCATTTATGATCAATCCATTCATAGAGAGATTTTTTTTTCAATCTTGTTGTGTTGAAAAGTATTAGCATATGTGGAAGCTGTGTAATTCTTTTATGTTTAAATTGAAATTGATATTTGAAACTTTAAAAAAATTATAAAATACTATGTAATTAAGCAATAACTACTTTAATTTAAAAATAAAATTTATATATATAATTAATTAAGAAAGAAAGAAAATATGGAACATCCTAGTTTATCTAGGAATTTGGGTTAATAGCTCCAACTTATGGATTTAAACAATAATATCAAATCCTATAAGTTTTAAATTTTAAATATTAAAATTGTTAAATTTTACTCACATCCAATTAAAAAACTGTTTTTTTTTTTTTATTCTTTTTTGTTGCTACTTTGTATCTCTTGATCATGCAAATTAAAGGATGAATGTACTGGTTTATACCCACCCATAGTTGGAAATATATGGTGTACTAATTTGTTTAAATGTTTGATGTACTAGTTAATGAATAAAGAATGTAAGAACCTTTATGCAATAGCTCCAACTCTGACCCAAATTTCATGAGATAAGGAATGAAAAACTGCATTGAAATCAATTCCCTTGGAATTGATATTTTGTATATAATATTTGTATTTTTAGAAATTTGAAAAAATAAAAACATTCAAATGTCTATTGTTGCACATGTAAAGAAATTGTGCATGTTTTAGTATTTCTTTACTTTGTAAGCGTAGTGAAGAAAACACTTATTTTTTTCTTGCATTGTAATTTTTTAGGTTAGGAAGCTTTTGGCTATTCAAAAAAAATTGAAGATATGAATCCATAGATACATGTCTTAATGTTTAGTTTACTCAACAAGATATAAAGTGTTTGAGGGCAATCCTATTTATTATTGTATGGGGAATATGAGTAGCTAGAAACCCAATTTTATTTGAAGATATGATGATGCCTATTTTTTAGAGCGCTATTTATTTTAAGGATTTATTTCCATAGGTTCAAATTATATAGTGGGATTTTCTTTATTATATACCATTGGGAGACACATATATTTCATGTCAGATGTAATATAGGAAGAAAAAGAAATAACCAAAGGAAATTCAAGACCTTTACTCACCAAAATATTGTTTGAACAAACAAACTAATGTCACAGGTGATTTTGCTATGGTCCTAAACTGCATGAAAGGAAGCTTCTAATTTATGAATGAAAGCCTCCAAGTATAAAATAATTCTCTCCTTCTACTAACACAACAATTAAAAAAATGTTTTATTAGTTTCTTCTTATAATATATGAGTGAATGAAACTTGAACTGAAATTCTATGATTTACCTTAATCAGTATAAATTCTATACTTGATATTATAAATTCTATACTTGATCTTATGAAAGTTGTGGTTCTTTCTAAATGTATTTATTATAGTTAAAGATTTTGAAGAGATATGTGTTTAGATGATCTTTTTAGGACTGTTGCTAGAACAATTGAATATTGATTTTTTTAATCTCAAATTAAAAGATATTTTTTCTTTAAAATATATAAAATATTCATGACAGTGTAAATCCACCTTACCTGCAAACTTTTTTGGATCAGAAAAACATTAAAATGTGCTTATATTCTTTCTTTCCTCAAATTAAAGGATTCCTAAAATTCTATTTAAAAGAATCTGAATACGCATTTAGATGTCTCCATCCTATACGTTTAAAATTAGTTTCGCGGGCAATAAGATTATTGTTCGATTTCTGTCATTTCCAGTGACCTACTTTTGCGGCCTATTTCATCTTACAAACCATTATTGCAACTTAGATGAAACCAAAATCCCTCTTGCCAAGATATGCGGAAGCTCTTCACTAATTAGATCTGTCTCTTCTACTCTGATTTAACTGTATGTAAAGTTGCTTGTATATTTGGCCGGATGATCTACATCTTGATTTTGCATGGTCGATGAAATCGTCGTTGGAAAACACTTATTTAAACATGGATTTGATAAGTTGATGTCGGTACTCCTGAAGATTATTCGTGTGAACTCAAAATATGTGGATCACAGATACTGTAGAGCACTTGCATCTCTCTTGTAATTTCAGATAGCGCTGTCGACAAAGAATGGATATGGATTAGTCGCGGTGATGAATAATTATGGACGGATTTCCCAGCCTGGATTGAATTGTTACGCACTAAATCCACATCCATCTATTTTTTGGACACCTTTCAAGAGATTATCTTCTATCCAATCCATCGTCATGATCGAGAATTTGAATACATGTCTCACTGGAAAAGGTGATGCATGCATCCTTGTCGAAGATTACAAAAAAAAGGAAAAGAAAGAAATTGTTCACATCATCGTAAACATAAACAGGTACATGTCCTGAAATGAAAATTCAAATCTCAATGTTCTTGTACTTAATATTTTATTAATCTCAATGTTCATCGTTCTAAACATGGGCATGCCTTAGAAATGGAATTCATGATCGTAATGCTCTTGTTCTCCGTATTCTAAACATGGGTAAACTATTCATTTATTTCAATGTTCTAAACTATTCATAATTTATTTTAATGACATACCCCGGGATTCTATTTATTTCAATGTTCTAAACTATTCTTAATTTATTTTAATGACATACCGAGTAAGTATTGAGAGAATACAAAATACTTACTCAAATTTTTTCTCTTACAAAATAATAAAAATCATTTTACTTAACTAATTCCTTAAGTCCATCGTACTCTTCAGCACTGACCAAAGTATAGCGACTGCATATGCTAGTCCATAAAATCTACATCCCAATCCAATATTAGGATGAACAAATTAAAAAGATTTCTTGTTCATCCTTTATATTTAATGCTTTAAAAATATATATATATATATATATATATATATATATATATATATATATATATATATATGTCGAGGACAAACAATCAAAATTATAACAATACAGTAAATTACTTTAATGTGGTCTCGAAGTTGTGAAACACAAATTTAGACCAATGTAATCGAAATGATCCTCGTTTTTGAAGATTTGAAAATTATGTTAAAATTGTTGAAGTATATGAATTAATTTAGATAATCAAATCCAATTTTATTTTAAATAATATATTTAAATTTTATAATCTATATTAATTGTAATAATTAATTAGCTATGATAGGGGTAGAATTTAATTAATATTAATAGTTTACCATATAGAATTCTCATAATTAGATTTTTAAATAAATGTCATATCATAATTATGTATGGCATATAATATTATTAGGAAATAATATAACATAATAATATTATTGTCAATTGATTTTAACTTTTTTTTTCTTCCAATAAAAAAATATTTCAAATTATATAATGATATAATTTCTTTTACAATGCGGTATCTATTCTAAACCATACAAAATTGGATCACCCAGAAGAATTGTTTAAAGATTATGCTTGTTACAAAATCACTCTACAAATTGTTCACATAAAGGCACAGATTTGTACTGAAGTAAGTAGAAAATCAACAAAAAAACATCAATCTCATCTTTACTCCATTAACACTCTACAAGCTTCTCGATCAGTTCATGCATCAACCTTCAAGTTCCTTGAGTGCCCTCTTTAACAGTAAGTCAGACTCTTTATTGTGACCCTTGTAGATGCTCGAAACTTATATCTTTACAAAAATTTGCCAGTTTCTTTGTTTTGATGTTTATCCCATGCAGCTGATTCTTTTGATTTAACTAATCGATAATAATTTTTAAATCCCCCAATACTTGGATTTTTTCAATCCACTTAGCCAAACTAAGATTTGTCCATAATCCCATGAGCTCTGCTTTGTGTTAATTCCATCTCCTCAATTATATAATTTTGAGATATTTTTTATTGAAAAAAACCACCCACTCCACAACACTTCACAACACTTGCCGTTTGATAAGGCTGCTCCATAGAAACAAGCCAAAGTAAAGCCCTCTGAATGAATTATATCAGAAACTCTATTTGGTATGAATTTTAAGAAAACTGGCTACCAGAAGAAGGAGACGGAGATCCTGTGCACCACTCAGAGGTGAGAGGGAGAACGATCTTCAAATAAGACCTTATTTCTCTCAATTCAAATATGCCAACATGCAATAGTTGCCAAACTGGCTCTAGCATATTTTTTCTTTGTCCACCAAATAAAACAGTCAGAGACCGTTCAGCCAACCCACAAAGTTTTTAAATGGTAAAGGTCATATAATCGGAGCCACACTGCCGTAGTGAATGAACAGTGAATTAATAGATGGTTAATGTTTTCGGAATTGCAATTACAAATCTTGCATACCCCGTGACCTTCCCACCCTTTCCTCTAAAGCGAAGTAAGGGCTGTACCTTTCGCTGCCAGCCACGAGAAAAATTTAATTTTGAGTTGAATCTGCCACTTCCACAGTTTTTGAAACCATCCACTGTCACACTGGTAATCGAGCGAGTTTATGAGAGCCTGGTAAATGTTTTTGGCTGTAATAACACCCAACGCGTCCCCACCCGTCCACACCAGGGTATCTTCGATATTTCTAAGAACAATGCCTGCGCCCCTTAAAGAATTTATAAAATGTTGTCATTCAATAGCAAGCTCTCCACTGAGACCCAGCGAATTGCTGCTACGCCACCTGCCTGGAAAGTAGTGAACGCTGTTAGTGTTTCTCTCTCGGTCAAGAACGGTAATGTGATTATTGTGCAGGTGAAGCAACAGAGCATCTTAGAGAAGCGATCGGTCCTCCAAACTGATGATCATGTCCCTGCCTATTGAAATTGAATTTCTCGAACCGGGACTCCATCGCAGCCAGTGCAGAATCACAAATAAGTTCCTGGTCATGCCATTCCAAAAGATGGACGCCCTTTGCTTCTCGTGAGATGACTTTCGGATCGAAACAAACACCAGAGTATCACCCAGATATTTATCCAATAGAACTCTGTGACAAATCCTGTCATGTGTCAACGCCTTCCAAATAGTGTTTGCTAGTAACGTCGAGTTGAAGGATGAGTGATCTCTGAATCCCCATCCGCCACACATTTTTTGGTAACTTGATTCAATATACTTCTTCATGATTAATAAATTTAGAGTTAAAATACATTATTATTACAAATTAAAGATTAAAATTTTATTTAAAAAAAATTCTTTAAAATATTTTAATAAAAAGTTTAACATTAATTTTACCAGAGTACTTTTGGTACTAAATTCTAATACAAATTTATGTTAACAATACAAAGTGTTGATTAAATTTAAAAAAACTTCCTTTTAAATATTTTAATAAAAATTTTAACCATTTTATTAGAATAGTTCAAAAATTAATTAAATACAAAAACATAAAAGTTTATATATCAGACTTCTTCTATATCACATTTGATGGATCAAAACTACTATTTCATTTTTTTTTTAAATTTTAATAAAATTTTACCATTTTTATGAGAATAGTTAAAAAATTAATTGAATACAAAAACATAAAAATTTATATATTAGACTTCTATATCATATTTGATGGATCAAAATTACTTTTCATTTTTAACAATGGAGTATAAATATGAAAAAACATAAACTAATAAGTATAAAAATATGTTGATGGATAAATATGAAAAAACATAAACTAATAAGTACAAAAATATGTTGATGGATTTTTCTAAACAAAATTATTGTGAAAAGATGAAGAATACTATATTATAGAAAACATAATCACTTTTAAGAAGACAAAATTAGATATGTGGGTTTTAGATGCATGTATTTAGACAATGAATTATTATGAAATGATGATGAATAGGTTATTACATCATAGAGAACATAATAACTTTTTAAAACTACAAAATTAAACATGTGGGTACAATATTTTCGAGAGAAAAAATGTTTATTAAAATTTTATGTTTATTTTTGTTAATTTTGATCTTATTCATTATACATATTTCTTTGAATTTTATATCAAATCATTAGAAGGAAGGATTTAAAAAATATTTTGTAATATATGCTTACTATCATATCATATATGGATATTAACTTTTTCATATTGATAAATATTTTGGAAATTTTTTAAATAATTTATATTTAAAATCAAATTTATTTATATTATAGTTTAAAAAAATTAATATTAAAATTTTTAGATAATATTAATTTTTAAATTAGCTCTCTTAAAATAAATCTGTTATTTCTTTTAAAATAAATCTATGTTATTTTTACTTTATTTATATTAATTTTAATAGAAGTTAAATTAGATTTTTAATATTTTATTAATAAAAAATTAAATAATAATAATTTTATACAATTCATATAAACAATTATTATAAATAATTTTTTATTTTATAAATTTTTAATTAATCATATTATTTAATATAATAAGTTAAATTAACATAATTTTATGAGTACTCCATATTTGTTACTAGATACCATTTATGTTACTAGATACCATTTATCCTAGTTAGATAAACATATATTTAGAATGTGTTATACTTTTAAAATTTATATAACATTAACTATTATCTAAATTATATAAAAGTTTAAATATTCTCTAAAATATATATTTTTTTATTTTTAGATTTTCAAGATTTTGAGAAACATTCCCATATTTAAGGAATCATTCTAAAATGTAATGATGTATTTAGTTAGTTAGTTATGTTTATAGTTTATCTTTAAACTAATATTTGCTAATGAAAGGCATAATGAGAGAAAATTTTTCTTTCATCTATCATGAAGAAAACAAATTCCACCTTTATATTCAAGTATTTGTAAATTATATAGTGCAATCAAAATTCATATTATATTTGATTGATCAATCCATTCATAAATAGATTTTTTTTAACCTTGTTTTTAATTGTGTTGGGAGGTATTAATATATGTGGAAGATATGTAATTGTTTTATGGTGAAAGTGAAATTAACACTTTAAACTTTAAAAAAAATTATAAAATATTATGTAATCAAGCAATGACCATTTTAATTTAAAGATAAAATTTATAAATATAATTAATTGATTAATATTAAAATATGAAACATCCTAGTTTATCTAAAAACTTGGGTTAATAGCACCTACTTATGGATTTGAGCAATAATATCAAATCCTATAAGTTTTAAATATTAGAGTTGCTACTTGGTGTCTCTTCATTATGCAAATTAATGGATGAATGTATTGGTTTATATCCACCCATAGATAGAAATATTTGTTGTACTAATTGCTCTAAATGTTTGATGTACTAGTTACTACATAAAGAATGTACTAACCTTTCTGCCATAGCTCCATTTGTGAACCAAATTTAATGAGATAAGGAATGAAAAGGTGCATTCAAATTAATTCTCTTGGAATTGATATTTTGTATATAATATTTATATTCCTAGAAAATTTGCAAAAATGAGAATATTAAAATGTTTATTGTTGTATATGTAAAGAAATAGAACATGTTCAAGTATTTGTTTACTTTGTATGTGTAGTGAGGAAAACAGTTCAGATTTATTCTTGCATTGTAATTTTTGAGTTTTTGGAGCTTTTGGTTATCCAAAACATTTGAAAATATAAATCTACATGTCTTAATGTTTAATTTAAACAAAAAGATATAAAGTGCTTGAAGACAATTCTATTTGTGGTTGTATGGGAATATGAGTACCTAGAAACCGTATTTTATTAGAAGGGACAATGATGCCTACTTTTCAGATAGGTATTAATTTTAAGGATTTATTTCATCTCAAGGCTCAGATTTTATTAGCTTCATTCTATATTTTTGAGAGACACATATATTTCATGTCAAATGTAATATAGGAAGAAGAACAAATAACCAAGGGGAATTGCTTTCTAATACATATCAAAATATTGTTTGAAGAGAGAGATTCATGTCATGGGCGATTTTTCTATGGTCATAAATTGCATAAAAGGAAGCCTCCAATTTATAAAAAAAGACTCTAAATACAAAATAATTCTCTCCTTCCACTAGGACAACAATTAAAAGAAATATTTTATTAGTTTATTCTTGTTATATGTGAGGGCATGGTACTTGGAGTGGAATTCTATGGTTAACCTTCAATTATTATAGATTCTATACTTATATAATGAAAGTTGTGATTCTTTCTGAATGTATGTATATTAATTAAATATTTTGAAGAGATTTATGTTTACATGATCTTTTTTGGACTGTAGCTAGAACACTTAAATATTGTTTTTTTTAATCTCATTTAAAATATTTCAAATATATTCATGCTGTAAATCCACCTTACCTGCAAACCTTTTTTGGATTAGAAAAACATTAAAATGTGCTTATATTCTTTCTTTCCTTAACTTAAAGGATTCCTAAAATTCTATTTAAAAGAATCTGAATACAAATTTAGACGTATCCATCCTATACGTTTAAAATTAGTTTCGCGGGCAATAAGATTATGGTTCATTTTCTGTCATTTATAGTGACCCACTTTTGCGGCCTATTTCATCCTACAAACCATTATTGCAACTTATTAGATGAAACCAAAAGCCCTCTTGCCAAGATATGAAGAAACTCTTCGCTAATAGATCTGTCTCTTCTACTCTGATTTAACTGTAAGTTAAATAAACATATCAAGTAAGGTTGCTTGTATATTTGGTCGGATTATCTACGGCTTGATTTTGCATGGTCGGTGAAATCAGCGTTTGAAAATACGTATTTAAACATGGATTTGATACGTTGATGTCGGTCTTCCTGAATATTATTCGTGTGAACTCAAAATATGTACAGTTACCAGATAAACAAAAATGTGGATCACAGATACTGTAGAGCACTTGCTTCTCTCTTGAAATTTCAGATAGCGCTGTCGGCAAAGAGTGGATATGGATTAGTCGCGGTGATGAATAATTCTGGACGGATTTCCTAGCCTGGATTGAATTGTTACGCACTAAATCCACATCCATTTGTTTTTTGCACACCTTTTAAGAGATTATCTTCTATCGAATCGATTTTCATGATGGAGAATTTGAAGGCGTACGTTCATGTCTCCCTGTAAAAGTTGATGCATACATCGAAGATTAAGAAAAAGGAAAAAAAGAAATTGTTTTATTTTGCTCACATCATCGTAAAATAAACAGGTACATGTCTTGAAATGGAAATTCAAATCTCAATGTTCTTGTACTTAATATTATATTAATCTCAATGTTCATCGTCATAAACATGGGCATGTCTTACAAACGGAATTCATGATGTTCTCCGTATTCTAAACATGGGCATGCTATTTATTTCAATGTTCTAAACTATTTTTAATTTATTTTAATGATATATATGGGTATTTTATTATTTTTTTTCAGGAAAGAATATTTTTCTCCATAAAATAGCAATTGTCTTGCTATTCAATTAAGAATCAAAGACAACTTTTCAATACATATACGCTCAAAGCTATTACAACATACTCATTATGAGCTTTTATACATGTCATTATGAAAATTAAACCAGGATATAAAAAATAACAATCATTCCTCACAACCATCCAAACTACACTGAATTGACATATAAATATTCTAAACTAATCTTCATTTATTTTAATGACATACCTAATAAGTACTGAAAATATACAAAATACTTACTCAAGTTTTTTCTCTTACACAATAATAAAAATCTTTATATGTACTTAATTCTTGAAGTCCAACGTACTCTTTACCACTTACCAAAGTATAACGGAAATCTTTCTGTGTACTTAATTCCTGAAGTCCAAGGTACTCTTTACCACTTACCAAAGTATAGCGACTACATATGCTAGTCCATAAAATCTACATCCCAATCCAATATTAGGATGAACAAAATAAAAAGCTATCTTGTTCATCCTTTATACTTCATGCTTTTAAAATATATGTCAAAGACAAACACTTAAGATCATAACAATACATTAAATTACTTTAATTTGGTATCGAAGTTGTGAAACACAAATTTATACCAATGTAATCGAAATAATCCTCGTTTTTTAAGATTTCGAAATTATGATAAAAAAAATTTGAAACATATCAATTAATTTCGATAATAAAATCCAATTTTATTTTAATAAATATATTTAAATTTTATAATTTAAATTAATTTGTAATAATTAATTAATATTAATAGAGTTTAATTAATATTAATAGTTTAGCCTATGCAATTTTCTCATAACTAGATTTCTAACATAAATGTCATATCATAATTATGTATTGCATATAATATTATTGATATAAAATTAATACAATTATAATATAAAATAATAATATTATTATAAATTGATTTCAACATTAACATGACTGATTTTAACATGATTCAAAGTATTTTTGGATGATTAATAAATTCAAAGTTAAAATAAATCATCATTACAAATTATTATTATTGATTACAATTTTATTTAAAAAAAATCTTTAAAACATTTTAATAAAAGATTTAACAATAATTTTATAAAAGTAATTTTGGTATCAAATTCTAATATAAATTTGTGTTAAATTATTGATTAAATTTTTAAAAACTTCATTTTAAATATTTTAATAAAAAAATTAACATTAATTTTATTAGAATAGTTCAAAAATTAATTATATACAAAAACATAAAAAAAAATTCTTAGACTTATTCTATATCACATTAGTTTTATTAAAATAGTTCAAAAACTAATTAAATATAAAAACATAAAAAAATTCTTATAGTTATTCTATATCAAATTAGACTTATTCTATATCACATTAGTTTTATTAAAATAGGTCAAAAATTAATTCAATATAAAAACATAAAAAATGTTCTTAAAGAGTTATTCTATATCACATTTGATGGATCAAAATTGCTATTTCATTTTTAAGAATGGAATATAAATATGAAAGAATATAATAAATTTATAAATTAATTAAGTATAAGAATATGTTTATGGATTTTTATATACAATGGTCATTTTTAAGAATGGAGTATAAATATGAAAGAATATAATAACTTTATAAATTAATAATTAAGTATAAAAATATGTTTGTGGATTTATGCATTTTTATCGACAATGGATGCATCAAAATTGATGTCAAAAGATGAA
Source organism: Picea engelmannii (assembly GCA_009831015.1). Classification (NCBI taxonomy): domain Eukaryota; kingdom Viridiplantae; phylum Streptophyta; class Pinopsida; order Pinales; family Pinaceae; genus Picea; species Picea engelmannii. The sequence continues at coordinate 117,810 of ML778216.1, forward strand.
GAATATGATATTACATTATAGAGAACATAATCACTTTTAAAAATGACAAAATTAGACATGTGGGTTCCAAATGCATATGTTTAGACAATGAGATCAAAACTATTGTAAAATGATGATGAATAAGTTATTACATGATATAGAATATAATAATTTTTAAGAACTATAAATGTAAACATGTGGGTTCCACAATTGTTTTTTGAAAAACTACAAAATTAAACATATGAATTCCACAATATTTTTGAGAGAAAAATTGTTTATTAAAGTGTTATGAATGTTTTTCTAATTTTGATTTTATTCATTATACATAATTTTTTTAATTTTATATCAAACCATTAGAAAGAAAGATTTAAAAAAATATTTTGTAATATGTGCGTACTATCATATATGGATTTTAGATTTTTCATAATAAGTATTTTGGAACTTTCTCAAATAATTTATATTTAAAATCAAATTTTATTACTTTATATTTTTTTAAATGTTTTTTTTTTAATATTAAATTTTTTAAATGATATAACTTTTTAAATTAACTTAGATTTTATAATTTACTCTTTTAAAATAAATCTATGTTATTTCTACTTTATTTATATTCTCTCACAACATATATATAGAGAATTTAATAAGAAAGTTGATCAGTTGAGAGCTTTGAAAGAATGTCAATCATATAATCTATTTTTACAACAAAGTTGAAGGTTATGATTTTTTGTCATTTTGAAACCAGATATGTAAAAATAGGAGGATATTTTCTATGGACTACATTTATACCTTCAAGGTATGGTGATGTAATAGAATGTTACACTAGTTACCAATAGATAGAATTTTGTAAAATACTTTTTATATTCACTAATATAAGTACTTTTTTTGTATTGAAAAAAAGATCCAATGTTAAAATAAATATAATGTGATGAATATGATAGATTAAACCTCATTTAATGAAGATGGATATAATGTGATGAATATGATAGATTAAACCTCATTTAATGAACATGGATAGTAACAAATTAACATGATGAATATGTTGAAAAAAATATTTATTTCTCAATGTACCATTTCTTAATTTTTTATATGAATTTTATAGAAATAAAATTTGACATAAAAAAGCATTGGAAAAATGTATCATTTCCCTTTTTTTTATAGAGATTTTATGAAAATAGAATTTGACATCAAAAAGCATTCGAAAAAGTGATATCATATTACTCTTAAATCATAGCAATCATTTTTCTATTATGGATGGTTGTGTCTTATCGATTGTTAATCTATATATAAGTTCGAATGGGTTTCCCATGGAACCATGACAAGATTGTTAATCTATATATAAGTTTCAATGGGTTTTCCCATAGAACCATGACAAGATTAAGAAACATAATTTTCTTGAAATGAAGAAAAAATATATAAAGTGATCATATTACTCTTCAATCATAATAATCATTTTTCTATTATGGATCGTTGTGGCTTACGGATTGTTAATCGATATATAAGTTCAAATGGGTTTCCCATGGAACCATGACAAGATTGTTAATCTATATAAGTTTCAATGTGTTTTCCCATAGAACCATGACAAGATTAAGAAACATAATTTTCTTGAAATGAAGAAAAAATATACAAAAATATATATAAAGTGATATTTACCATAATTATTGGAGAAAGTTCCAACTAGATCAATGGTCGGATTTTCTTGTTCCATTGCCCTCTTTGTATAACAAGGATATATCATCAAATGTGTGAAATGGAAGTAAGTAAATATTTTATAATTTGTCCATTTTTATTATTTTCTCTAAATATTGTATACATGAATATGCATAAATCTCTTTAAATGTGTAATGAAGGATAAACACATATATCATATTATGTTAAAATTGTAATTTCATTTCTATTTCCATGACACAAACTTCTAAGTGAGTTGATGAAAGAGAGAAATGTGTAGAAAAAGCTATTGGATATGTGTATTACTAGATTATCATTTTTAAAATTATTCTACCAAATCATTTTGCATTGTGTTGTTGAAATCAAACTTCTAAGTGAGTTGATGAAACAGAGAAATGTGTAGAAAAAGCTATTGGATATGTGTATTACTAGATTATCATTTTTAAAAATATTGCACCGAATCATTTTGCATTGTGTTGAAATCAATTCATCAAGTTATTTTTCACTATATCCTTATTAAATAAAAAACTCTTAAAATGTTTGCATTCTATTTTTCACTAGATCATATTTTCACAATCAAAAACTCTTAAACTGTTTGCATTCTATTTTTCACTAGATTATATTTTCACTATATCATTATCATTGTTGAAATCAATGCACAAAATCATTTTACATTTTCACTATATCATTGTTCAAATCAATGCACAAAATCATTTTACAGCATGAAATTTTTGAAATCAATATAATAAATAATTTTTCAATATACCATTATTAAAATCAATAAACCGAAATAATTTACAATAAATTTTTATTACCAACAATATATTAATAAAAGTTTATTTTATTTTCTTAATAGAATTAATGCATTTTATCTATCTTACATTATAAATATACAAATCACCGTAGTTGGCATGTGAATCATATAACAATTACTTTATAACAAAGTACTTTTAGAGTTTGTGCTGAAAGCAAGGATTCTCAATTTTAGAAACCAGTTTAAACATGATATTTAACACTCAACTTTCTAATAAGCTGCTCAATTGACTAATTGAGTGTTATGATTAGTAACTTACTATAATCATATGCATAATGAATAATTAATATATTTTTTTATTCAACTGATTTCCGGATTCAAAGAAGATTAACATATTTTGTGTCGCTTTCATGTTTGTTTTTCTTATATAGTGAAGATGGATGTGTTGTATAAAGAATGGCATAGTGAAGGTTCCACAAACTCTCTTATAGAAAATGATTTGTATTTAATTTCTTCGCATTGGTATCACTCAAATTCTCGTATATCTTAGCAAATTATTTTCTATGGTAATTTCTTCGTTAGCTCAATGTTGTGCTAGTTTCAATCAATCCTTCACGATGCTGGTGGTTTGTCTTCTTATCAAAGTTGTATTAGTATTAGCCTTAGAGAATCCCTCATCTTTGCAACATTAAAGGTTTGCTGATTTAGAGGGAATTCTTTCGTAGGCTTAAATAAATAATTGTGTTCTATCGTTCTAATTAATTTTTAATTTTTTTTTGGTCTTGTTTTAAAATTTTGGGAGACAAATAATACTCTCAAAATAGATCAAAATAGCTCTAGGGCAAACATCAAATATGTTTATATTATATTTTTAAATATTTTTTTCTTCTATTTTAATTTTACATATTAATAATTTGACACTATGATATAAAGAGATAATAGTTTTATTTTTAATTATTACTTTTAATTATTCAGTTTATAATAATTTTAATTTTTTATTTTCATAATCCAACTTATAACTTATAATAATGCCCTTTTTAAAGCTATTCTGAACCCTACAGCCCTTTTTAAAGCTATAGAGAAAGATGCATTTAACTTTGGAGGTAATTTCTGGTTTAACCATTTGACTTTGCTTATAAACTCTTCTTCTTTTCTTTTTTTAATAATTAAAGTACCCAAGAATATTAAGTTGCGGATATTCTGGTACCAAGGCCAACATCATTATGTATATCATTTTTTGTTTGTTTAGTTGTTTGGATATTCTGGTAGCAAGGCCAACATCATTATGTATATCATCTTTTATTTGTTTAGTTGTTTAAATTATGTCTTTTCGAAATAATCTTTATATATATATCTTATTCTCTTAGAATTGTGTTTCAATTTTTATTTTTAGGTTGTAAATTTCAAATTTCAGTTTATAAAAGAAATAAACATATAATAAATTATGTGCAATCCTTCGATGTCAAATTATGAAATTAAGGTTGAAATCAATGCATTACATCGTTGAAATTAATGCTTGAAAATTCAATCAGCCATGGAATCTAACATAAATGCTTTACAAGAACATAACATCTTCGCATATGTCTTCTTTATGATTTAAAAGCTATATGTCTTCTTTATGATTTAAAAGCTATGATCATGGGACATATTGTAAGTCTTTGGGAGCTTAGCTAGAGTATGTGCACTTCCACCACAATACGAATTGGGCATACAAGATGATTCGTATGAATGAAGAAATGAGTGTCTTCATATAGCGGGGAATTGGGGTTTCTTTGGTGAACGACTTGTTAAGGGATGATTCCACCAAAGGTTCCTTGCGACACAAGTAAAACTACAAATGGTTTGATTAAGAGTTGAAGGCAAGACTTGGGCACTCCATCGATGAAGGGAAAATCAACTAAGGCAAGGGGGAAGCACTTAGGCAAGTCGGCTTCTCTCACGAAAGGGACGTGCACACCCAAGAGGATGATTTGGTTCGACGCATAGGGCATGCTTGCATGAGGGGCGCACTAATGATGGGCATGTCGATCCCAAGGGGCACAACTAGTCACGAACACATGGCTTCATTTGTGTGACCGAGTTTGTAAAGGGGCGAGATGATTCATCTGGACATGAGTTCGTGAAGGGGAACGACACCCCCAAAAGATGTGATGGTTTGTGATGGTGACCTTTGGAGAACCTTTAAGAAAACAAGGGTGCACAATGAGGAAGGTAAGAAGGTTGGAAAGAATTGGAGACAATGAGAGCTTTACGATTTTGAGACAGATGAACAGGAGGTGCTCTCTCAAGGAGCCAAGTCTCTCCAATCTTGGAGAAATTGTTCTACCTTGAAGAGGAGGGTTCGACGAACAGTGGTGAGAAAATTTCTATTGGGAATATTTTGGCTAAGTCTGGAAATCGCAAGCCTCTGGGGGCATGTGGGAGGAAGAATTGAAATATGTCAAGTTTGTGGAAATGAAGAGGTTGAGTTTGCATAAATGAAGAAACAACAAGTCTGTGGTTGGAGGCACTTCTGAGGTGCACCACAGGTGGAAGCAAAGATGATTGCGACAGAGAATCTTGCAGTGACAAATATGTTCATGAGTGTCTTGGTGAGTGGAGGTGACTCGTTTGGCTCTGTCAAAGTTGTAAACTGAGTCAGTAGTTCTCATTTTGTCACTGTTATTCTATAAAAAAAACTTAGCCAAGTGTTAGGTACAGTTCATGCCTCCCATACTATATCTATGTTTGTCTTTAGCTTGTTCCATTGTTCTCTTATTCTTGAATGTATGCTTAAAAATGACTAACTGTTAAAGCAGTTAGTGAATATCTAAAACAGAGTTTGGATATGCTCTAGGTGAAGAGGTATAGTCTAAACAATGTAACCTTGTTGTTTTTTAATAGCTAAGCTTCAAACTTTTCAAAAGTGACCAATTTCTCATATTCTCCATTTTTGGTTAATTTTAAATTAGAATATGTATTGAAATACAATTTTTAATTATATTCATATTTATTTTGTTTTGGTTAAAGATCGAAACTCTATAATTTAGGTTTAAGTGGAAGCAAAATTGGAGTTTCAGATTTGGGGCAAGCATAACACAATTTCAAGGGAAAGGAGTGAACAGAGAATGAAGGGGTGAAAATGAAAAATGTCACTGATCCTTCGCCCTCGCCCACCCTCTATAGAGGGTGGGAGGCGGGGCATTATTAGAGAATTTATATTCTCTAATAATGCTCCCTTATAGAGGGTGGGCATTATTAGAGAATAATGCCCCGCCTTCCACCCTCTATATAATAAAGAACGTGGAAAGAACCTAATATTGATAATAGTGAGAGGGAAGAGAGTAAAGACACGAAGGCCACCTTTAACATTCATCGTAAGAAATGTTTGATAAACAATGGATTATGTATCAAGATGTCTTAATAGATTAAGATAGTGAGAAATTGAACTCTCGTAACTATCACTTACTATTTCATAAATAATAAAAGGAGTATGTTTGATAGATTTTAGCGAAACGATGACGTGCTGGATTTTAGGTTTCCACAGCACCTAGTTAAAAAACAATTGGTGAGTTGTCTATAGTTGGTTCCTAGCGGTAGAAGGTCATGCGCCCTGAGGAGGAACTTTTAGACTCTGGCAGGGCAAGCCATCTTCAGCTTACGTGAAGACCAATTGGAATTTTGGGGAAGTGCAAAGGTTTCTAATGTTGATGCCGAAAAGGAACCATTCATAGGAGGTTTTTTTGTAGATTAGCGCCACATGGAGCTACGCGCCTAGAGACAAGGTCTAGATCAGTCCATATAGCCCCTGATCATCGTGTGCTTTCAATTTCCCTCCTGAATCGTGAGTACGAGAGGGAGAGGGAGACGTCATGAGGGACTATTGTGTAGTTGTCATGTTGTGAAAGTTTAGTATATCTTTTGTAATGATTTAATAATATTTTTCATTGTATGCTAGAAGAGTATCAGAAATGCTGAAGGACTGAGCAGTGCCACTAGAATGTTGTAGTGAAACTTTAAGGACTGAGCAGTGTCACTAGAATGTTGTAGTGAAACTTTGTATTTTAGGATATACCCGTATATCATTATATGGAAGACATAGAAATATGAGGAGGCATTTCAAGATGGCAAGTTTTTCTTCACAAAGAGGTTTTTATCACTATTGAATATCGGCCTGGATTAAAGGTTTTAAGTTTTTTATTATTTCAGGAAACATTAAAGGTTTTAAGTTTTTTATTATTTCAGGGAACATTTTATCTCAGATAATTATCATTTGAATTTGGTGGAACAATTGTTGGTGAAATATGAGTGTTTCTTTTAGTAAATTGTATTTGTTTATTTCAGTCAATTATCACTGGAATCTGGTGATATAATTGTTGGTGAAATCTGAGTGTTTCTTTGTTTAAATTATATTTTTAAATTCACAAATGGATTTGGTGACCTGAAAAATTCTACAGCACTCTGATTATGTGGATTTAACAATTGAAATTTGCAACCCTACAACATTTGAATTATGTGGTTTTAACAACTGAAATTTGTAATTCCAACAATTTTTTATAATTGTTTACAATGCTCATAAAATTATTTACAATGCTCATATAAATTATATTTTTTATGTGGTTTATATTTTATATTTTATTTGGTGAATAACAATGTTAAAGATTGATAATTTCACTTCTTATGGATTGTAGTGTAGATCTAGAAGCTAAATATTCACCCTTTTCATCTCATAGCATTAATTTTGAATTGTATATGCAAAAAAACACCATATAATTAAATAAAAAATAATAATTGATAGGACGCTAAATAATAGTTAATGTTTCAAAAAATAAAATAATTGATAGACCACTAATTGATAGTTAATGTTCTAAATATTAAAATAATTGATAGACCACTTTAATTGATAATTAATGTTCCAAAAAATAAATTCTTTAATACTTGAATTTTTTTTTTAACAATTTGAATGTAATGAGAATTGAGGATAATCTATTATTTTTAGATATACCTTTTAAAATGTAAATATGCATGTGTTCAGTTAGCTCTGTTTAGATTTTAATCTTAAAAATTTTTTATTATATGAAAATACTGTTAATCTGAACTAAAAGGCTTATGAACTAATAAGAATTTATAAGAATGGAAGTGAAGACAAATATAGGGCCTAAATATACGCAATTAGGTGTCTCCATTAAGGACCAATAAGTATAAAAACAAAATTCACGGGAAACAAGATTACTGTTCTTCAATTTCTCATTTACAGTGACCAACATTTGCGCTGTATTTCATCTTACAAATCATTGTGGCAATATAAATGAAACCAAAATCAGTCTTGTCAGGATATCAGGAAGCTATTCACTGATTAGCTCTGTCTTTTCTACTCATGTAATTGTAATTTAAATAAGCAAATCAATGAGCAAGTAAGATTGCTAGTCTATTTGGCCGGAGGATCTACAGCTTGTTTTTGCATGGCCAGTGAAATCGGCTTTGGAAAATACTTATTTAAACATGGGTTTATTAGGCTGATGTATGTCGGCATGTAGAATATTTGTGTGAACTCAAAATCAGCAACAAGCCACCGCTACTAATGAGCATAAACGTGGAACAAGGCACAGTTACCAAATAAGCATAAATGTGGATCCACACTCTCACAGATAAATGTGGATACACACTCTCACAGATAGCACCTTTCTTCTCTCTTGCAATTTGGAATTTAAGATGGCGCTGTCGACAAAGTGTGGATTTGGATAGGTTGCGATCATTAATAATTATAGACAGCTTTTCCAGCCTGGATCGAATTGTTATGCACTAAATCCACGTCCATTTAATTGTGGTACAGAATAGCTTCTATCGAATCCATTGTCATTATCAAGAATTTGAAGGCGTACGTTGATGTCTCACTGGAAAAGTTGATATTCCTTGTCGCAGATTTAAAAAGGAAAAGAAGAAATTGTTCTATTTTGCTCACGTCATCATAAACATAGTGTTCTCGAAATTTTCAATAACACAGAGATCTTCAAAAGGAAATTCAAGATCTCTGTTATAGTGTCCTCGATATTTTCTTAATCTTTATGTTCATCATGATAAACATGTGCATGATGATCCCAATGCTTTTGTTCTCCGTATTCTATTGATTTTAATGTTTTATACTATTCTAAAGTTATTTTAATTACATAACTACTAAGTATGAAGAAGATACAAAATATTTATTCAAATTGGTTTTTTAATAAAGAAATACAAATATTTTTCGTCCCTTTTATAAAACATCAAGTTCTATTCAAATGTTTCCAATTATTTATATTTATTATAAATTTATTAATATTAAATTTAGACCAATGAAATATAAACGTTTCACTATCTTGCAAACCTAATACTAGCATAAAAAATTTGGAAGTGCATCAACGTTTGATATAGAACAAACCTCAACTTAGCCTAAAACATTTGCAAGTGAAAGATCTAATCAAACCTTTGAATACGTATTAGAAAAACATAGAACGTGGAATCGACCTTTAGGACTTTCGAAAATAAAAGATTCCTACACGAATATAGATTTGTCATTAATAGTTGGATTTCCTTCTCTATGAGAGATTTTATTCTTCCTTATCTCATCATCTTCACATGGCTGATAATAAAATTTTCTCGCAAAGTCATTTTCCAAATAACAATAGACATATCGAATAACTTAACAAGTCAATTTGTTTTAAAATCAATTCTTGTAAGAAATTATTTAGGTCTAACTGGTTAGGTAGGAAGAATAAATTTAACAAGATTTTAATGACAAATAAAATAAAATCAAGAACAAACTATACACAACAACAATTACAAAAGAATTGACAAAGTGATTTAAGTGGAAACCTTATACAGAAAAACAACAGAGGAATGATAATGGGTATTCTTATTATTCAAGGTACAATTACAATAGTCATTCACATCCATACAAAATCCCTCTCCTCTCTTTCCACACAATGTGCTACACTACATTGCTCATTGCTCACTTCACTCCTATGGGTATGTTAGTATATATACCATCTATCAGACAAACATATTACAATATGATCCACCGGTTACAAAAATTGTTCAGTGTAGTGTTCATGCATGCACATTCTATTTTTAGCTAATGTTGTGTGCATGCGTCCACATGGGAAATTAGTTGGCACGTTTTCAACAATCTCCACCTTACCTGATATATCATGCCCAAATTTATTCATCACCTTTCCTGCAAGCCAAGAGAATTCAAACACCATCATAGCTCTCCAAATTCTCTATCAATATTGTGACATGAACATCTATGCATGATTCACTCCAGTATGGACCATTTTGTCTCCATCAATAAAATGTCGTATAAACAGATGCACTTGTCCATTTTGATACGCTACACTATTAGTCAAACGCACAACACTTTTACCACCATAGAACAACTCATCATGTACCCATCCAAACTTACCCAATAGATCCTCGCATTATTGGAAGAGACAACCTGAGGGTGGGTCTCCTCTTGTCAAAATATCTTGAATCGTAACCACAGATTAAATCACTGCAACCATGGTAGGTGATACTTGTATTGTTGTGCTTCTAAGATATTGAAGCACTCATTCTCATGCTCTTTACCTGGTTTTTCCATGTATCTACTGACAACACCAACTGCATGTGAAATACTGACCATTTCTCATCGCAATCATCAAACTTCTTACTAACATACGATACTCGAGACATATAACTATTTTATTCTTCATTAATTAGGACATAAACCTGAAGAAAAACTTACAATGGAAAGACAAACTAATTTTACCTGTTTGACATTATTCATACTAAATTTCTTGAGTATCATCACCACATACTTGTGTTGTGATAATCCATCTTACCATCCTTCATATCTTTGTGTATTTCTATGCCCAAAATTTCTTTTTCTACTCCTAGATCCTTCATTTGAAATTTTCTAACCAAATGAGTCAACCTATTGATCTCCAACATGCTTGTGCTTGCAACAAGAAAAACATTTAACACGAAGATAATAAATATGCCATAAACATAATGGTTATACTCACTTCTTGTAAAATTTGGCTCACTGTGAAGGAATGAAACATCTTGTACCATATTTCTAGCATGTTCCAGGCCATAAAATGATTCATGAGTTTGCAAACAAATCTTATGTTGTGATTCTAAACTAGCCTTTCTTGTTGTTCCATATACATCTTCGTTTTCCAAAAAAATCCATGTAAAACAATTTTAACGTCTGGTTGTACTAACTCAAGATCAAGTAACACAACTAAAGGTAACACAAGATGAATAGAAACAAGGTTTTAACAACTAGTGTGAAACTTTCATGGAAATCAATACCTTCCAAATACCTATTTTCAATCACTCATGCTTTGAACCTTTCATTTTTTACTGTGTTTGATTTTATAAAAGGATATTCATCAAACACTCCATCTCTGTCCATGATGATTATGTGGGTAGTAAGATCCCACATTCTGCATCCCTTAACATCATCACCATATCAAAGATCGACCTATTTGATCTAGGTATTGCATAGAATGCTAATAAAAACATCACCATCACAACCAAATAATTTCACATTTCAGTTATCACCAAATGACATGTTCATACCTCTTATAGAATCTTCTTTTTTTTGCAAACGATGGTGATCGAGTTACAAGATAGAAAATGTGTTTTTGATCACAACTATTGCTGCAACTTGGCATTACTGAACATGCATATTCAATCCCAACTTCCTTGCAATACTTTCCAAGTTCCATGGATATGAACCTACCTTCACCATATATTCTCAAACATTTGATTATCAGTCTTTCTATAGACCCACCTTTCTAACTTGAACACTGTCCTCCACCTTGAAATTTGAATTTGAAAAACCTTGACCAAATCTCGCTAAAACGACCCAAGTGAACGTTTGCTGCTAACTTCCAAGGACTTTACACTGGAGTCATAGTGCTCCACCTTAACATGAACATTCCCTTGATCAAATCCGGTAAGCCTTTACCGCTTACCTCTAGGCCCATTTACAATGGAGTTTAACAAGCCTTTTATAGGATTCATTAAATCCAATCCATAGGTGATTTGATAAAATAGGGGTACGCATGTCTATGCAAGTCTTATAGATGTATGCCCATTTACATGCAATCAATAATTTTTTATAACTCCAATGTAAATACAATTTTTTATTCTTCGGGATGACACAACCATCACTGTACTGCTCTTGTTGTTTCCTTGATATACGAACAAATCTTGCATCTTAAGGTTCCATAGTTCAAGGTTATTCCTTGTATTAAATTTCTCCACCTCAAACTTTGAAATCTACACTTTTGCCACTAGCACAAACCACCCAAAACTACAACTCATAAAAACCAAATTTTAATATCTAAAAACAATGATATAGATTCAATAATTAACAACCAAAAATATTAATAAAATATTTTTAATCAAAAAAATATATAATATATATATTTCTTAAAACCTTTTAAGAAAACATCCACCCATATATTTATAAAGTATCATTTATGAAATGGCATTCCCCACCCACATTTCCACATTTAAATGCGATTCTTTTTTAATGGATCCTAAAAATATTCTTTCACGCCTCTTGTAGAAATGAGTTTAAATATTTTATACCTAGTGTCAAGAGAATTTTCAACTCGATCACACCATAAGTATCGCTCCACGGCTATCGTACCTTGCAAAAAATATGATCAATGATTATCACTGGTTTTCGCCCCTCCCATGAGGTGCAGAGTGCGATAATATAGAAACTGAAAGGTATCACACCACCCACAGAGCCTATTCAAGTAGAATATCAATATCTCTCATGGCCATTCAAGCGTAATGCGCTCATTCTCCACCTTGCGGGCTTTGATCCAGTAATCGACATTTGATTTCTTCTACGTGACCGGCCGTCCTTTTTATGGAAGGTCGCGACCCCAGCGACCATTGACTTCTTCTGTGGATTCGATTCTGAACATGCCTTCCTCCTTAGCTCTTTGATTCTTCAACACTGAGCTATGATATCACTTGTTAGGCATCATAAGCATAAACGTAATATGATTTTAATGAAAAAGAAAATAAAGTTAATAATAAACTAGACACAATAATAATCACAGAATTGATACATTGATTTATATGGAAACTCAATATGAAAAAAAATCATGAAGCAATAATAATAGATATTCCTATTATTCAAGGGAGAATTACAATAGTAATCACAACCATCATCTCTTCTCTTCCCACATATTGTGCTACACTACATTGTTCATTGCTCACTTCACCTCTATGTGTATGCTAATACATACAAAATATATCAAATAGCTAGACAAATTGATTACAATATGATCCACTTGTTATACAAACTGTTTACTATAATGTGCATGCATGCATATTCTATTTTAGCTAATATTGTGTACATGCATCCACATGGAAAACTAGTTAGCTCATTTTCAGCATAACCTACTCTAACTAGACAAACTGATTACAATATGATCCACCTGTTTGTTCACTATAATGTGCATACATGTATATTCTATTTTAACTAATATTGTGTACATGCATCCACATGGAACACATGGAAAACTAGTTAGCTCGTTTTCAGCATAACCTACTCTTTATTTCTCATCATCAATTTATATAAGTAATTCCTTATGTCTAACCTGATATTTATTTATCAACATCAATTTATTTAATTAATTCGTTATGCCTAACGTACTCTTTATCAACATCAATTTATTAAAGTAATTCGTTATGCCTAACGTACTCTTTATAACCTTCTGTTGGTTGACATTCAAAAAAAAGAGAATGCATAAGTTTGAGTAGAAACCTAGGGAGGAATATAGTAGTTACCTAGGGAGGAATATAGTGGTTGTGATGATGTGACGAGTCAATGTATTAATTATTGATATGAGAATTGTGTGGGAACAATTTTGGTGGAATGTGCATTAATAGTTTGTAACATGTATTGATATCAATTAGTTTTAACATTATAACATGGAAGAAAACTTTACATTTGTTGAAATTAAAAACAAAATTGTTATATATGAAATTTGAGTTTGGAAATGTTGTAATGTTAGATACATCAATTCAAATTGAAAATGTAGTAGTGTTAGAGATATTAGTCCTCTCTACGAATTTTTAAAAATGACACATATTGTTATGAGGAATCACAACAAACAGGTATGACTAATGAAATCGACTCAATTTCAGCATATGCTATATCAACTAATGTGCAAGAGATGCAAGAAAGAGGCCTATCTCGTCCAAACCTTTGATGATGTCCACCGTTGAGCACTTCAACTCAAAGCTTTATACCTGCAATCACTTCTCAACAGACAGGCGGAGCAAGCATATAGTGATAATATAAAAGGTTAGCACATTAGATAGCATAATCCATTAATATACAAAACAAACATGTCCATGGCTCATAATACATATATTTTCAAGTTATTTCTATTAATAAATAATCAACAGAAGTGAAAATATCACATATTTTTGTGTCGGCATGGTTCGGAACCAAGAAGTCGAGTTCCTTCCAACTAGGCCTCCACCACTTCAATCCTCCACCAAAGGCAATTTCATATAAGAGAGACAAAGAGGTTCTTCATCAATAAGGGAAGAGCTTGGAGGATGAACACCATGTTGAGACTTAAAGGACAAAGGGATGTAGACTCAATATGAAGTAAATAATTTCTCCAGAGTAACTTTGCTCTCAAAGTTAAATTCTCTCTTCATTTTCCATAGATCGGAATTGGCTTCTTTATATCATTCAAAATGAAACTGAAGGGCCGAGTCAGAATCTATCCACCATATGGAAGGCCAAGGATCAGAGATATCATGTCATGACATGAAAACCCGACATTCAATTTTGATTTTCTGGCACAAATCCTGATGTACGCTGCTTGTGGTGGCTCAGCCTGCGTATACGCTTGTTGTATAGCTTGCAAGGTGCGTATAAGTGGAAAATTTTATATTTTTATCTCTCTATTTTATCATCAGGGAAAGTAAGTCTACATGGGGAAATGGAATAAGGTCCTCTCTGCAAGATTGCATAGGGTGAGACAAATCTTGCTCAAACAAATGCCCCCTAATGTGTGAGGTCAGAGGAGTATTTGCGATGACCAAAATACATTATAAATAACCCAGAAGTGGAATCGTAGAGAACCAGCTGGACAAACTCAATTTTTCATTACATTATGTACTGACTTTGCATACATGGATGCCAAAAATACACTGCAGATCCATGCGAAAATATACCGAACAAGTGTTTGCGACCATGAATAGGAAAACTCAAATGGGGTTACATGCTAATAGCTATCATAGTCACGAACAAGGACCAACAATACCAGTCTCAAAAACCAATCTTAATATAGGTACTGGTCCAATGAAAAGGAAGCAACATCTTAGGAAAGTTGTGGCCACATAGTGATGTCTTGAAGTCTTCTACACAATTTTTCAAAGGTGCAAGTCTACATCATGTGAATAAAGGAGTTGAGGTCGAACACAATGAGACATCATTTGATTACCGGTCATTGATGTATACCATTAACAAACGCGAGACAACCTACTGATAGTGATAGTAGGTATCAATGCACCGAGTACATTGTTGCAAGTGTTAATAGAGGAGTTAGTGTCAAACACCTGAAGAATCCATCAACCACGAAACATTGATGTATTCCCAACAGTCGATGGTGAGAGAACCTGCCACTGATGACTGCAAGCCTCAATTGTAATGATCCCAAGCCAAATTCTTTCTTGGAATCACTAACTACTACTAATTTATTGAGTTTTTAAGTGTATACAAGATTCATCAACACATGGAGATCACAATATATTCAAGATGTAGAAGCACAAGCAAAGATATGACC
>ML778216.1:139482-151006 GCA_009831015.1 Picea engelmannii
AAGATCTGACCTTTTTATTATGAGCAATGTAAGATCAATACAATAGATGGCCGATCTGGCATAAACCTCAGATGGTCATACAAGCAATAGATATGAGCTGCTACAAAATGCTCCCGACAATACAAAATGAGCCTCCAAAGGCTAGATATACAATGAAGACTAAATCAAGCAGATCTGAGCCGTACTAATACTCAACCTCCAAGATGGAAAGTGCCACGTCCTACTAGAATGGTGAAGCCCTGAGTAATTTTTCCCTGCTACCAAAAGTGTCCAATCATCCCGAGAAATATGCCAAATGATAGATCGGGCAACTGCAAGGAAAACCTAGATGTCCAAATTCCCAAATCCACTCTCGAACTCCATAGATCTGAATTCTCCATTGAATGGTGTGCCCCACTAGATGATTGAAACCCTAGCTGGTTTTCCCCTGATGAAGGAGATCTCCAAAGGATCTGAAAATCTCCAAGAATATAGATCGGGTGATGGTAAGAACAACCCAGATGCCCGAATCTCCAAGATCCCTCTCAATTGTTCTAGATCTGAAATCTCCACTGAATGGTGTGCCCCACTAGATGACTGAAACCCTAGCAGGTTCGGCCCTGATGAAGGAGGCCTCCAAATTCTCTGAAACTCTCCAATAATATAGATCGGGCTATTAGAATCCCGTGGGAGAAGTTTCAGGCTCAAATCTCAAGCAGATCTCCCTAGATCTGAGTTTTACTAAATCACAAGATGTCCCCTATGGCTCCGAGACATCCCAATCTGTAGACAAATGTAGAATGATGATAACCCTCCAGAAAATCACTCAAACCGATGGTCATGCCCTTGCAAACAAAACCCAACTATCAGAATGGCCCTAGGCCCTCAAGATAAGCTGGATCGAACCTCGCTCGATAAACTGGCCTTGAGACTAGAATGGTGTGGAGGAGTCTTTCATCCCCGAGACCAAGCTGTGGAACAAGGTGAGTGGATATTTCACCACTGAGTTGTTCCCAAGGGTTTGTACAACAAAACCCCCAAACTGAATGCTCAAGAGCAATAGCAAATGCTAATCCAAAACCAGAATGAGTAATAGGTGCACCCCAGCCTCTTATACTTTTCCTTCTAATTCTCTGTTTAGTTAGGTTAACTCCCAGGGTTAATCTTCTATTCTTTTGTTGAGTTATCTATTACTCCTTTATCCTTTCCCTTTCTTAAGTCAACTTAAAAATATAACTTTTAACTTATTGACTTTCCCCCCCTTCAATGTGAGACTATGACCTAGTGGGGGTGCCCAGGCCAGCGAGTCTCCTCCTCACCTCTCTAAGAGGTGGGGGACTATACATCAAGGTACTTATAAGACTCTAGGTCTCGTTTCCATATAACAGGTCGATTTCGATGGAAAGAGACTTGCTGAAAGGAGAGAATTAAGGCATGTCTCATCAGTCAACATGAGGTACAAAGCAGGATATTCATGATTTGGTGGAAATCAGATGAAGAACAAGTTCATGAGCCAACGTCCCTGTGCATCTTTCGCGTGTGCCAAGTGCAAGTGATACACGAAAAAGACCCTCTGAATAGCAGACAATGATGAAAATCGATGACAAAGGCGAGGAAACCACCAATAAGTCTAATGGAATCCAAGACACAACATGAATCCCATTGTGTGAATAAATGTCTTTCCTTCGAACATAAGGGAAACCACCCAGTCAACGACCAATGATAAAATGTCGATTGTTGGGTTCAAGGTTACCTACCAATGATGAAAGTAGGGATAGGGTGCATGATAGGACAAAAGTATCATGTGATTCTAAGACAAACTTAGGGTATGGCCAACATGCAAAGTCAAGAGTTCTGAGGATTTGCCGAGACAGGTTGATATACTTCCTTTGAACAAGAGCATTAGACATATGGTGGACTTTGGCATCATAGTGTTAGCGATATTTCTTGTAAAGGGACAGAAAAATGCAAAGGAGCAGGTGAAAACCCACTTACCTAAGTTCGCGATGCAAATGTGCATGTGGTCAACCGACAAGCAGCTCTGGGCGGCGAGGATCTGCGCACCCAGATCTATGGTCAGGATATGATTCTGGAGCCCCCTCACCTTTTCTACCTTTAAGTAGAGGGGGCGGGGGGTCCGGAATCGAGAGCGCACCTCTCCGAAGGCTACGATTAGAGCGCCCAGATCAACAGTGCACAGGAAATTTCGGACTCGCATTCCCTTTCTNAGGGGGTCCGGAATTAGGCGCGCATCTTCCCAGCAGCCGAGATCAAAGCGCCCGGATCAACGGTGCATAGGCGATCCTACCATTCTCAGTCGCTCTGCTTTTAATCAATGTGGGGCCTTCCCCCGTCGTGTCACCTCTCGAGCCGCCTCTCCCCTGCTGCATATCTTCCACTTCACCTCATAGCATTGCCCCCCCTTAGACTATCATCCTCCTACCAGCTTCCATGTGTTCCCCCTCTCTCCCCATCACCTATCCATTCACCCTCACGGTCCCCTTTTTCCTTTTTCTCATTTTCGCCTGACACAACATGCCAGGTGTTCTTCCCTTCTTCTCCCAACTCACCTCTCCTCATCCACTCAAGCCCCACGCTCCATGTCTCCTCTGCCCATTCACCACTTCCCATTATACACCCCAACCTTCGCTCTAGCCTCTACATCTATTCATCAGGCCGTTCAGCCCATCCAAGTGGCAGCGCGAGGGGACCTCCACGTCCCAAAGGTGCAGAGTTGGCTGGACCGTTCCTAATCCCAAGGTGGTTAGACATCGTCTCCGCCATAAAGGTAAAGTCCAGGGATGAATTAAAAGCACGTTGGTTCACCCATAGGACTGTCAAGAGTTCAATTGCGTCTTCCATAGGTGGACGATCATTCAGAGACTGCATGTGCAAATTGTCAGTGGGCATGCAGACGCAATGTTTTTAATGCAGTGTCTCGTTTTTTATGTCGTTGTTGTTTTGAGTATATGTAGGCATTTTCACCATTTTTGTAGGTATCGATGGTTGAGCAAGGCTCCCGATTGTAAAGTTTTGATGCAGTGTTGGTCGCTCTGGTTAATTTATAAGGCATTGGAGACTTCTTACTTTATGGATGTCAGCCTCTTTGACATATCTTTGTTTACTATGTTAGAACAGCTTGGAATTGGAGGATCCAGTCGAGTTGTAGCTGTTATAGGATGATGTAGGTTGGGTCA
This sequence comes from Picea engelmannii, assembly GCA_009831015.1. Taxonomy (NCBI): domain Eukaryota; kingdom Viridiplantae; phylum Streptophyta; class Pinopsida; order Pinales; family Pinaceae; genus Picea; species Picea engelmannii. The sequence continues at coordinate 142,659 of ML778216.1, forward strand.
GTGTAACAATTGCATTGTCTGTAATAAGTTCCTATGATTTTCTTAGCGCTGAATGACTTGGAATTGGAGGATCCAGTTGAGTCACCTCTCAACTCCTTTAAACTGTGGACCAAGAGGATCCTGGTTTCTGATTTTTTCATCCTCAAGCTTTCGAAGGCCTATCACCCGAGGCATTCTTGTTCATCCTTCTCACAAGCCTTCCATCTACCACCCCTTAATCAGTTTACTGACAGAAGTTGGATCAAGATCTCCCTTTCTTTCTACATACCAGGCCCAGTTTCCTGAGTCAAAGATGCTTTCCTGGGTCTCTTTCCATTCAACCACATCCTTTTAATTAAATCGTGACATAAAATTGATGGGCGTCGGGCTCTGCTCCTGCTGCAATCCAGGAGTGACTTCTGACGCTAACATTTCTGGCACTGTTGCTTGGGATGAAGTTGAAAATTTTCCCCGGGATTGAACGACATTGAGCCTCTGATTCTAAAGGTGCATCAGGCATCAGAGCCTTTGAAGATTTCTAGTGTGCACCTGGTGACTCCATTGTGATGACTCCACTATGGCGAACCTGCCATGTTAATTGTGGCTTTGAGAGGTAGACACACGCGGTCCCATCCTCAACTACCTCTGTCTACACCTAAAACCGATCTAGAGGTGGTTCTCAGAAAAGGAAAGACCTCTGAAGAAGAAGCTTCCACCACTGAACCAGGTAATCCAACATCTCCTTCTGTAGGAACTCCATTTTCTCCTTCTTAGTTTCTTAACAGACCTCCTTTAGAGGTTTCCCATTTCTTGAATTTTGGAAGTGTTCCTACTGATTTTTCCCCTCCTGGTTTAGGACTGGAGGGGGAAATCCTTGTCACTCCCCTCTCCTTTGAATTTGTACTTTCGCATAGACCTAGGACCGTAGGATATTTTCCCACTCCTCCTCTTGTTATTGTTACCTCTCCTACAGAAAGAGGAGAATCTGTTGACTTGAGCTCATTGGCCTTCTCCTTAAATCCCCTCTTGTTTCCCACTCCACTTCGGGACTCATTCCCAGTAGCCCTGTTGCAAACTCCTTCTCCTCCAAGTTCTCCTCTACCTAATATTCCTATGGTTGGCACTAATCCCCCTCTAAATAGAATGGAAACCATAGTCGCTGCTAGATATGCTCCCTTAGTTCTACCCCATACTATGAATCCTCTCCCTACTAGAGATTACTTGAAATACATGCCCAAGTTCACCGGGGAAGGGGACGTAACTGCAGAAGAGCACATGGTTTCTTTCTATAGTTACGCAGACAACCTCAACATTGAAAACGAAGATGTCTGGATGAGAGTCTTCATCTAGAGCCTTGATGGTGAGGTGAGGAAATGGTTTAGAGGATTGGCCCCCGGATCTATTGTTGGGATCGAAGCCCTGGATAGTGCTTTCCTGAGATAGTGGGGAGATAGGAAGGATTTCATGTATTACATGACAGATTTTGGGTCTTTGAAGAAGATGGAAGGAGAGTCTGTCTCTGACTTCTCCAAAAGATTCAATAAGATGTATAACAAAATCCTTATCGAAATAAAACCTTCAGAAGCCTCGGGCAAGATTTCTTATGCTAGTTCATTTGGCCCCGATTTCTGTCTTTTATTGAGAGAAAGAAGAGCCACCTCCTTAGCTCAAATGCAAGATGCGTCCATAGAGGTGGAATCCAATGTATTAGCAACTGATATACTGAGGAACAAGGTTGACGCAGACAGAAGGAAGGGAAGATCTGAAGCCTCAACTTCTGGCCCGATGGTGTCCCACCCTCAAGTGGATGAACTGACCAAGATGGTGAAGTCTCTGTTTGCAGAGATGGAGAGAATGAAGGTGGAGGGGAGGAAAGCATACAAGGGCCCTCAAAATTCTGAAAACAAAGGGGGTTTCAAGAGGCCCAACAATATTAATTCCCCAACTGTGCATAGAGAGAGGGGAAGAGACAGAGAAGACCAGAAAATTCAGGCCCCTTTTCAAAACAATTTAGTGGCTGAGGGGGAAGAAGGGGAAGAAAATGATCTTTGTCCTAAAATTCATTTCTTCGGAGACACTCCTCCTTTTCCTCATCTCACTCAATCAGCATACGAAGAGTCTCTCATGGACAGTCAGCTGAATGAACTAAGCAAGGGGGACAAGGCTAGTGGAAACCAAGGCAGGTATGATCTGAGGTCTAAGAAAAGGATAGTAGCACATGATGTTCCTGAGTAGTTCCCTAGAGTAGAGAAACCTACTAATGAAGTAGCAAACAGTCACAGAGGTAAGAAGCATGAACCCCTCTCTCCCATAGTCCATAGTCATGTTCCCCAAATAAGAGAAATCCCAAAGCTTACATCTTCTTTTGATTTCGAGCATGAAATTCAAAATATCAGAATCCTTGTACCCCTGACTGAGTTGATTAAACATGAAAGTTCAAGAAACGCTTCTCTGATCTTTTACAGTCTGAGGTCTCACACCTTCCCAGAGAGTCCATCAATTTGCAAGACGAAAAGCCTGCAGTTATTCTAGGTCCTATGGTAGAAGACGGGAATGACTCATCCCCTCCCTTCTACACATCCTTGAACATACATGACAAGGTACTACACAACTACTTGATGGATTCGGGGGCTTCTCACAACCTTATGCCCAAAACTGTCATGGAAGAGTTAGGGCTAGAAGTCATCCGAGCCTATCATGACCTCTATTCCTTTGACTCCAGAAAGATTCAGTGTCTAAGAGTTATCAAAGATCTGGTCGTGATCTGTCGATGTCCCCCCCAAGTTCGATATGTTGTTATCAAGATCTTGGATAAAACGACTGGGGGGAACCTTGCAGATGGACCTCACATATGCTACTATCCCAGTTTTTGGAGGAGAGCATAGAAGGCTATACAGGGAAGCCCAACTGGCCTATATAATCAGTGATGAGGCCAATTCTACCAACCATCCTATTTTTTCCTTAGACACTGATTTAGGTTCTAGTTTACTACAACTCACCCATGATCCTAAGCCTCCTCTTAAGCTCAGAAATTCGCCCACCACTTCCCATAAATTTCTTCCCTCCATCACCCCCATCTAAAAAATGTTCTTTGATGGAGCCTGTTCTAGGGAAGGTGCTAGAGCTGGGGTGTTTTTTGTGTCACCTGCTCAGGAAACCAGATCTCTATCATACAAATTAGAATTTGAAGCTACCAACAATGTGGCAGAGTATGATGCTCTTATCATAGGATTAAGAGCCGCAAGGAAAATGGGAATTCAGGAAGTAGCAGTGTTCAAAGATGCAGAGTTGGTGGTCCAACAGATCAGAAGTTCTTATCAGGCTAAGCATCCTCGACTCAGGAATTACAGAAATGAGGTATGGGACCTAATTGACAGTTTCTTCTCATCATTTAACATTTATTTCATCCCAAGAGAGGAGAACACAATGGCATATTCCTTGGCTACATCAACAAGCCATTTCAAAGTACCCTTGCCGCCCAAATTCAGATATGATGTAGAGGTAAAATACAGGCCCTCCATACCTGACAATGTCAAACAATGGAAGGTATTCGAGGTTTATCTCAAGATCAAGAAGTTCTTGGAGACTGTCGAAGAGTTTTCAGAGATGCATATCGACCAAGACTCTGTCTCTGAAGAAAATCTTGATGGGGGTAATTTTCTGAATAAGATTGTAGAGCGTAACATTGTGTAGCTGCCCAACAATCATATTGCAAGAGAGTTGGTTCCTTTGGAAAGGCTCTTTGATAGAAATGATGTGGCATTAAAAGGGGAGATCTCAACAGATGATGTTGATACTATTCAGTGCAACGTTGGCACTGAGAGTGAGCCCAAGTTCATCAAAATATCGAGAAGTCTGACAAAAGAGAAGAGGTCTGAGTACGTTGGACTTTTGAGGGAATTTGCTGATGTTTTCGCGTGGACCTACGAAGACATCAAAACATATGACACTTCTGTCATCGAGCATAAAATCCTGTTGAAAGGAGAGGCAAAGCCATTTATGCAGGAGGGGAAGTTACTAGGCCACATAGTATCAACGGAAGGAGTCAGGATTGACCCTAGCAGTGTTGAGGCAATAGAAGCCTTATCAATCCTGAGGTCCAAGAAGGAGGTCCAATCCTTCCTTGGTAAGATTAATTTTCTGAGGAGGTTTGTGCCTAACTTTTCCGAGGAGGTAAAACTTATAACATCCATGCTAAGTAAAGGAAATGAAGTGAGGTGGACTTCTGGATCGCGACATTCCTTTGAGAAAATAAAGAATGCCCTGACTGAAGCTCCTATGCTTATCAGTCCCGACTACTCAAAGGATTTCCTTATTTTCTCCGTTGCCTCACCTGACACGGTGGCTATTGTTTTATTATACACAAATGAGATTGGGCTAGAGAAGCCTATTTCTTATTTCAACCAAGCATTGAGGGATGTTGAAGTCAGGTATGACACTATGGAGAAGTAGGCCTACGCACTGGTAAAGGCCCTCAAGGCATTTAGAATCTATGTCTTGTAGTCAAAAATCATAGCTTATGTCCCCTCAGCTGCTATTAAAGACATTCTTATTCAGCCTGACATAGACGGGAGGAGTAAGTGGATAGCCAAGATTCTAGAGTTTGACTTGGAAATAAAGCCTACCAAATTGATCAAAGGTCAAGGTTTAGCCAAGTTGTTGGCTGAAGCCAATTGCCAAGATTTCGGGATAAGTTTCATCAACGAATGCTCAGGAATTCAGTAGGGTCGGCTATTTGACATGGACCCTCAAAGGGAGCCCCCATTGGATCGATGTCCTTGGTATAGGGATGTCATATACTTTATGCAAGAGTTGCGGCCTCCAAACGGCCTGCAAAGAAACAAAGCAAGAGATCTGAAGCTCAAGGCAATCAGATACTGCCTTATCGATCAAATTTTATACTGGAAAGACCCCCTAGGGGTGCTTTTAAAATGCATGAATTCACAAGAGGCCAACACGATCATGGCTAAATTTCACAGTGGCCTATGTAGAGGGCACCACTTCTAGAAGGCGACAACCAAAAAAATTCTCAGAGCAGGGTACTACTGGTCCACCTTGTTCGCTGATGTCCATAGAGGAGTTAGAGCCTGTATCCAATGTCAAAGATGTAATGTCCCCCACCTCTTAGAGAGGTGATGAGGAGACTCAGTGGCCTGGGCACCCCCACTAGGTCATAGTCTCAGACTGAAGGGGGGAAAGTCAAGAAGTTAAAAGTTATATTTTTAAGTTGACTTAAGAAAGGAAAAGGATAAAGGAGTAAACGATAACTCAACAGAAGAATAGAAGATTAACCCTAGGAGTTAACCTAACTCAACAGAGAATTAGAAGGAAAAGTATAAGTAAGAGGCTGGCGTGCACCTATTACTCATTCTGGTTTTGGATTAGCATTTGCTATTGCTCTTGAGCATTCAGTTTTGGGGTTTTGCTGTACAAACCCTTGTGAGCAACTCAGTGGTGAAATATCCACTCACCTTGTTCCGCATCTTGGTATTGGGGATGAAAGACTCCTCCACACCATTCTGGTCTCAGCCCATCTCCATCTAGTGCTTCAGAAGGTAGCAAGTCATATTGTTCTTGTGTTTCCAGCAAGGGCACACCATCATCTGGAGGGAGGTTCGATCCAACTTATCCTGAGGGCCTGGGGCCATTCTGACAGTTGGGTTTTGTTTGCAGGGGCAGGACGATCAGTTTGAGGGATTTTCTAGAGGGTTATCATCATTCTACATTTGTCTGCAGATTGGGACATCTTGGAGCCATAGGGGACGTCCTGTAATTCAGTAAAACTCAGATCTAGGGAGATCTGCTTGAGATCTATGTCCGAAACTTAGCCCACGGGATTCTCATAGCCTGGTCTATATTCTTGGAGAGTTTCATAGCATTTGGAAGCCTCCTTCATTAGGGCCAAACCAACTAGGGTTTCAGTCATCCAGTGGGGCACCACATTCAGTGGGAAATTTAGATCTATGGGGTTTGAGAGTGGATTTGGGAAATTGGACATCTGGGTTGTCCTTACAGTTGCCCGATATATCATTTGGCATATTTATTGGGATGATTGGACACTTTTGGTAGCAGGGAAGAATTATTAAGGGCTTCAACATTCTAGTAGGATGTGGCACTTTCCAGCTTGGAGGTTGAGAATTAGTACGGCTCAGATCTGCTTGATTCGGTCTTCATTGTATATCTAGCCTTTGGAGGCTTATTTTGTATTGTCGGGAGAATTTTGTAGCAGATCATATCTATTTCTTCTACGGTCATCTGAGGTTTATGCCAGAGCAGTCATCTATTGTATTGATCTTACATTGCTCATAATAAATAGGTCAGATATTTGCTTGTGCTTCTACATCTTGAATATATTGTGATCTCCATGTTTTGATGAATCTTGTATGCACTTAATAACTCAATAAATTAGTATTAGTTAGTGATTCCAAGAAATAATTTGGCTTGGGATCATTACAGTGGTATTAGAGCCTTGATCCTCAAAACCTGTGGAGATATTGGTGCATGCAGAAGTAGAGGGGAATTGTTATGGGATGGAGGAAGAAAAACAACAGTGAAACAGAGGCAGAAATGGAAGGGTCAGGAGACGACCATGAGCCTCAGGGCTTGGCTCTCTTAATAATTGAATTTGGTAAGTTCCAGCAAAACATGAACCACACAGAAATCACATTGGTCTGACAGTTGGATGAGTATCAAGAAATCAATAGAAGGGGACAGGCCGAAATCTATGAAACCTTGAAGAAAGTTGATGAGAATCTACAGAAAATGAATGAGAACCAAACTAGGATAAGTGACCTTCTGATGCAAGTAACCCATCGAGGAAAAGATCCTGATACGTATGGGAATAAGGAGGCTGAAGGGTCCGGTGGAACCCATGAGGAAGTTAGATATAACCCGGAGAAAGCACCAGGATCCGAAGAAAGTCTTGGAGGTGGCACGTTCCATGGGTAGATGGGTAGCAGGACCAATCATAGGCCATACGTGCCAGTGTTCACAGATGAACCACTAGGCCAACACTCATGTAGCAGAGCTAACCCTAGACCATACATGCCCACATTTACAGATGAGCAAGGGCAGCATGAACAGGTTGAAGATTTTGTGGCACAATTAGCCAGAAGTACCAGGGAATACTACAACTTGGATATCAAAGTTGAAAGAGAGATGTCCCTAGACTAGTATTGTCAACTCAGGTTCATAAACTAGCCTAGGACGAACCACAGGGGAATATTTGAGTACAGCTAAGATGACAGCACAATCATGGGTGCAGAAGCTGAATACCTACTTGCATCTTAACTCCATGAGAGAGATGGAGGCCATCAATTTTTCCACTATGTACTTGGATGGAAAGGCCCACGACTGGTGGTACCATGGGCTCACGACACTCAGCCACAACTAGATTGTATCCTATATAGAATTCACTCAGAGGCTCATTGATAGATTTGATCTAGGAGGTCCTGAGTTACATTTCCGGGAGCTCACCCAACTCAAGAAAATAGGTATGGCTAAGGCATACATTGATGAGTTCCATAGGTTGGCACAGATGGTGCAAGATATGTCCCCAACCAGGCTCATGATGCTCTTTACAAAAGGATTGATGGAACCCTTGAATGGTTGAGTTAAGGCCTTCAAGCCTACTAGCCTACAAAAAACCATTTGGAAGACGAGGGATCTGGGTATAGCTGCTAAACCAAAATTCATACCCAGACCACCTCTTAACAGTGGTGGAAGAGATCAAAGGCCTCCAATAAACCAGGGAGGACGTGACCCTAAGGGTTATGACAAGGGACCTGGCAGAATAGATGACAACACTAGGAGGGAACTGTGAAGGAAGCAACTATGCTTCACATGCAAGGAGCCATGGAATCCCTCACACAAGTGCATGGGAAGAGGACATGTACATTACATTGAGGTCACTTCAGATGATGAAGAAGAGGATGAGTATGGTCAGATACAAAACATGGAGGCTGAAATGTTAGAGGCAATAGAAGAAGAGGTTCTAGAACTAGACTATGTGGCTGGAGAGAAGGCTACATTGGGATCTATCAGTGGGGTACCCAAGTTCAACACCTTCAGGATGAGAGGGGTCTTACAAGGATAGAGAGTGTCGGTTCTGATTGATGGAGGAGCTTCCCACAATTTCATTGATACAACATTACTGAAGAGGAGGCACATACCTACAGTAGATTTTGAAGGATTCAAAGTGGAGGTAGCAGGTGGTAGTACTATGCTCTGTAATAGATACATACCAGGTATGAAACTCACCTTGCGAAGGCATGAGTTAGTTCAGGATGTGTATGTGATGGATCTTCCCGATACCAACATCATCCTAGGGGTGCAGTGGCTCAACACTTTAGGACCCATCACCACAAATT
>ML778216.1:154846-174439 GCA_009831015.1 Picea engelmannii
GAAAAGTATAAGTAAGAGGCTAGGGTGCACCTATTACTCATTCTGGTTTTGGATTAGCATTTGCTATTTCTCTTGAGCATTCAGTTTGGGGGTTTTGCTGTACAAACCCTTGTGAGCAACTCAGTGGTGAAATATCCACTCACATTGTTCCGCATCTTGGTCTCGGGGATGAAATACTCCTCCACACCATCCTAGTCTTAGCCCATCTCCATCTAGCACTTCAGAAGGTAGCAATTCCTACTGTTCTTGTGTTTCTAGCAAGGGCACACCATCATCTGGAGGGAGGTTCGATCCAACTTATCCTGAGGGCCTGGGGCCATTCTGATAGTTGGGTTTTGTTTGCAGGGGCAGGACCATCAGTTTGAGGGATTTTCTGGAGGGTTTTCATCATTCTACATTTATCTACAGATTGGGACATCTTGGAGCCATAGGGGATGTCCTGTAATTTAGTAAAACTCAGATCTAGGGAGATCTTCTTGAGATCTAAGTCTGAAACTTCTCCCACGGGATTCTCATAGCCTGGTCTATATTCTTGGAGAGTTTCAAAGAATTTGGAGGCCTCCTTCATCAGGGTCGAACCAACTAGGGTTTCAGTCATTAAGTGGGGCACTGCATTCAGTGGGAAATTCAAATCTACGGGGTTTGAGAGTGGATTTGGGAAATTGGACATCTGGGTTGTCCTTACAATTTCCTGATCTATCATTTGGCATATTTCTCGAGATGATTGGACACTTTTGGTAGCAGGGAAGAATTATTGAGGGCTTCAACATTCTAGTAGGACGTGGCACTTTACAGCTTGGAGGTTGAGCATTAGTACAACTCAGATCTACTTGATTCAGTCTTCATTGTATATCCAGCATTTGGAGGCTTATTTTGTATTATCGGGAGCATTTTGTAGCAGCTCGTATCTATTTCTTCTACAAACATCTGAGGTTTATGATAGAGCGGTCATCTATTGTATTGATATTACATTGCTCATAATAAAAAGGTTAGATCTTTGCTTGTGCTTCTACATCTTGAATATATTGTGATCTCCATGTATTGATGAATCTTATATGCACTTAATAACTCAATAAATTAGTAGTAGTTAGTAATTCCAAGAAAGAATTTGGCTTGGGATCATTACAAAAGATTTCCAGGAAAACAATAGCTCAAGTCCTTGCCGCTAAATCTTGTGGTTGTTTTGGGACCTTTCCAGCAGTGGGGCCTAGATTTCATTGGATAAATTCACCCGGCTTCCAGTGGGCAACACAGATGGATCCTGACTGCTACAGATTTCTTTACCAAGTGGATTGAAGCTATCCCTACCAGGAGTGCTTCCCACAAGGTAATCATTGGGTTCCTCGAGGACCTCATCACAAGGTTTGGTTGCCCAAGGAATATTGTCACTGATAATGCAGCCGCTTTCGGGTATAATCCATTATCCAAGTTCTGTGAGCAGTTCGGGATCAAACTGATTCACTCCACCCCATATTATCCACAGGGCAATGGTTTAGCATAATCCTCCAAAAAAATCCTGATAAGGACCATCAAAAGATTGTTGGAAGACAACAAGAAGGCCTGACATTCAAGATTAAAGTTTTCCCTATGGGTCGATCGAGTAGCCACGAAGAGATCTATTGGTGTCTCTCCTTTCGAATTAGTCTATGGAGTGGAGGTTGTTTTCCCTTATCATTTAGCCATTCCTGTAGAAAAATTCCTCTAGGATCATCAGGAGGAGCCTGATGACATGATCAGAAGGATTCATCAGCTAGTGGAGGTCCAACAAGCCAGGGAGCAGGCAATGGACAAAATTCAGGACCATCAGCAAAGGATCAAGCAAGTTTTTGATAAGAAGGCCAAGAAGGAAGAATTTTAGATAGGAGACCTGGTGTTGGAATGGGATGCTCCTAACAAGATAAGGGCAAGCACAACAAATTTGAAGCCCTGTGGATTGGGCCCTTCAAAATCTCTGAGGTTTTCTCAAATAACACATATCGGCTGCAGGAATTGGAGGGTGAAGAAGTTTTCAACAGCCCAATAAATGGGCATTTTATGAAGAAATGTTTTGTTTAAGCCTTCGATGGCTCCTTTGTTTGTAAATATTGTCCTTTTGGTTCCTTGTTTATTTTTATTTTCTGGATTAATAAATGACTCCATACACAAACAACAAGGCACTTAAACTGCAAAATGAGTCCTTAGAGAATCACAGGGATGACTCTATCCCCCATGGATCCTAATGTTAGCGACATTTCTTGTAAAGGGAGAGAAAAATGCAAAGGAGCGTGTGAAAACCGACTTACCTAAGTTTGGGATGCAAATGTGCCCATGGTTAACCGACAAGTAGCTCTGGTCGGAGAGGATCTGCGTGCCCAGATCTATGGTCAAGATTCGATTCCGGAGCCCCCTCGCCTTTATAAGTTTAAGAGGAGGGGAGGGGGTCCAAAATCGAGAGTGCACCTCTTCGACGGCTACGATCAGAGAACCCAGATCAATGACAAACAGGAAATTCCCGACCCCCATTGCCTTTCTACCTTTAATAAGGGGGGGGGGGTTCCAGAATCAGGTGTGCATCTTCCCAGCGGCCTAGATCAAAGTTCCCAGATCAACGGCGCACAGGCAATCCCACCCTTCTCAGCCACTCTACTTTTAATCAATGTGGGGCCTTCCCCTGCCGTGTCACCTCCCGAGCCACCTCTTCCCTGCTGCCTATCTTCCATTTCACCTCATAGCATGGCCCCCCCTCAATATATCATCCTCCTACTAGCTTCCATGTTTACCCCCTCTCTCCTCGTCACCTGTCCATTCACCCTCACAGTCCCCTTTTTCCTTTTTCTCATTTTCTCCTGACACGTCATGCCATGCATTCTTCCCTTCTTCTCCCAACTCACCTCTCCTCATATACTCAAGCCCCATGCTCCATGTCTCCTCTTCCCATTCACCACTTCCCATTATACGCCCTAGCCTTCGCTCTGGCCTCTACCTCTATTCATCGGGCCGTTCAGCCCATCCAGGTGGCAGCATGAGGGAACCTCCACGTCCCAAAGGTACAGAGTTGGTTGGACCATTCCTAATCCCAAGGAAGTAGTTATTGCAGTAGTTGGTGGTGGTTAGACATCGTCTCCACCATAAAGGGAAAGTCCGGGGACGAATTAAAAGCATGTTGGTTCACCCATAGGACTGTCAGGAGTTCGATTGCATCTGCCATAGGTGCACGATCATTCAGAGACTGGATGTTAAAATTGTTAGTGGGCATGCAGATGCAATGTTTTTAATGCAACGTCTCATTTTTTATGTTGTTGTTGTTTCAAGTATATGTAGGCATTTTCGCCATTTTTGTAGGTATCGATGGTTGAGCAAGGCTCCTGATTGTAAATTTTTGATGCAGTGTTGATCGCTTTGGTTAATGTATAAGGCATTGGAGACTTCTTACTTTATGGATCTTGGCCTCTTTTCCATCTCTTTGTTTACTATGTTAGAACAACTCAAAATTGGAGGATCCAGTCGAGTTGTAGTTGTTATAGGATGATGTAGGTTGGATCACTATAATAGTTTCATTGTTTCTAATTGGTTCCTGTGATTTTCTTAGCACTGAACGACTTGGAATTGGAGGATCCAGTCGAGTCACCCCTCAACTCCTTGAAACTCTAGACCAAGAGGATCTTGGTTTCTGAGTTTTTCATCCTCAAGCTTTTGAAGGCCTATCGCCCGAGGCATTCTTGTTCATCCTTCTCACAAGTCTTCCATCTACCACCCCTTAATCAGTTTACTGACAGAAGTTGGATCAAGACCTCCCTTTCTTTTTACATACCAGGCCCAGTTTCCTGAGTCAAATCTTCTTTTTTGGGTCTCTTTCCATTCGACCACCTCCTTTTAATTAAATCATGACATAAAATTGATGGGCGTCGGGCTCTGCTCTTGCTGCAATCCAGGAGTGAATTCTGACGCTAACACATAGACCCAATGATAAAATCATGATATGTAGGAGGCATGAATGAAGTTGTTTGTAGGGACTGGAAGAGTAACCAGTTGGTAGAGAAGAATATGTAATGACCTCAACTTCCTAAGGCCATGCTAAACCCAAAATTACGATGAATGGACTCAAATAAATTTGTTCTGTGTTAAAAGGTGACACGACTGCTGCCAATATAAGATAATACTCCCTTCTCACCCATATTTTTTTTGTTTTTTCATAACAAATGAATGCTATGATACAAAGGAGGAAACAAGCGTCGCAAGTAAGCAAAACTAGTTCCAATAGTGGAACGTACCTATGCTCAATGTAAGGGAGTGCATGCGGGAGATGGACACTCGGGGGAATGTTTCCTTCTAGGTATAGGGTGTCAAATTGCGAAGGATATAAACAATGATCTGCTTGGTTGAGGATGAAAAACTTTTGAGGCAAATGGTTTATAATGTAAAACGAGAATTGGCTAAAGGCTCAATATTGCAAGCAGGCGCATAACATGCAATCACAACTTAATGCCAAAAAATGTCTTTTTTTATGTCTTTTAGTCTGTTAGAACCCTATATAATAGGGAATCATTTTTCTGACTAATGTGTATCTATCTCAGGCATATGTGTTCACTCATGATGCATGGCGAAGGTGGCGGAAAACGCTCAACAATGACCGAGCATAAGATGGATGCTTGCACGCAACTTCAAAACAAGTTTTGGTGCATTTGGTTGAAAGGAAAAAAATTGTGATTCTCATGGTCAAATGTAAAGATTGGGTTTATTAACCCAAGTCAAAATTTTATAAAATTATGTCTGGCAAATTGATCAAAAAAATGGTCCCTCGGCCTTCACCTTTGTACATAGTTTTGCGAAAAATTAACATAATTTTCAGCCAAAAAATATTGGCCTAGGGCCAACTTCCTAATGATCGACACCAAGGGATATGCACCATTTCATGCACCAACAAAAGATAAGTAGTGCCAACACAACACAAACACCAAACCCCAAAGCCCAAGCATCAGGCTCATTTCATTGTTACACCATATGACTGTTGTCTAATATAATGACTTAAGGTTTAGCTTACGGTGTGAATGTGGGATTTCGCCCACAGAAAGTCAAATATATATATAAAATGCAATGTTTAAAACCTACGCCAAGTGTTTAAATGGTTTAGAGGTGTCCAACACAAAGAGCACACGTGCATGGAGGATTATGCCACAGTCGGCCACTACAGCCTCCGAGAGCCAGGTCGAAAACTCCATGGAAGCAATCAATCGTGGTTCCAAGGTGGTTGGGGTTTGATAGTGTCTATGAAACTAGTTGTGCGAAATGTGGAAAACATAGGACCACTGGTATACCAAGGATGCTTTTCTTCTGGAAAAGAAATTTGGTCCTTGTCTAGAATCTGAATCTTCTGAAGTTCCCAAGCATCTTGGGAGGAAACCAAAAATACACTATGACGAGAGAATGTATCGGTGTGAATGCTTGGAGCCAGTGTGGCCATCTCGCAGTCATTGTCTTTCTTGTCATCATATATTTCTTTCTATTTCAGAGTTTCAGACACATAATAAGGGAAAATGTGCATTGAACAGAGCTTTAGTTCTGGAGGAAGCTACAGAGAATCGCCTATGATTACCGATGCAGATATTCATCTAAATATAGCCAACTCTCCTATTGTTCCCTTTGGGCAGGCTGTGCCTTTCCCAGGGAAAATTTCAGATTCTTCTAAGCAGTGTAGAAGGCAGGGGCATTCTCAGCAGTTCACTCAAACAAAAATTCCAAGACCACCATCATCTACTGCATCAGGAACTCCAGATTCAACAGTCTTTCTTTAGACAACAAAGTCCACAATCTGGACATGCATTTTTTTATCAAAATCAGCAGTTTGAGAATATGCAAAGAAAGAATGTCACACATCTACAACAGCATCAACAAACATTTTCAACACCTTATAGCAGTGTAATGAATGGGGGTCTAGCTTCACTTTTAACTTTAGGTACCAATGCAGGAAATTCTCTTCGAAGTATAGTTTCTGATGGAACTGTGATATCTCAGAGCAGCATTTTTAGGCCTACCACGCCTGCTAATTTTACAACAACTGCTAGTGTACCATCCACTACTTCTCGAGGGATTGATGTTTTTGGGTCTGTTCTTCAAAATAATGAGTATTGATCTGGGTCTGATCCCTGAGGAACCTTTGAAAAACAATGATCCCATGCTCGCAGATAAACAAAAGGTTTTGTTTTGTTATCCCTTCGAATCGATACTTATTTTTAGGAGAAAATTGTGAAACTCATGTCATACAGTGTTTCACTGTCATTCCATTGATATGCAAGAACGGATGAGTAAGGTGTAAAAAAGATATTGGGCCTATGGACAGAGGTACTACGAGATTCATTTGCTGGCGATTCATGCACTGTCATGATATCCTGTATTTCTCCAAACTCAGGCTCTTGTGAACATACCCTGAACAATCTAAGACACACTGATAGGGTTAAGAGTTTTTCAAAAACTACCAACTCAAAGAAGGCTATGGTGATTCTCTCCAAATTTATGCTACCAATTTAGATGTTTTGATTGGATTTGAAGTATGTCTCACATCAGCAAAGCATTATCTCCTTTCAGGGGAAAAGGAAAGGGCCAATGAGTCTTCATTGAAAAGTTTGCAATGGTATACAAAATCTATGAATCTTTTGGAAGAAGATGTTATTAGCAAGTATGAAATCTGTTTGAAGAAAAATGTGATTTAATGTATAACATGGCATGTGCTGCTAAAACATGTGGAAAATATGGAACCCGACTTCAACAGTCTCATCCACTTATTTAGGGAACAATTATACAAGTGGTAGAGCAATCCCAGGCTCTAGAGGAAAACACGACAATTGGCAAATGACAACTTCCAGCCAATCTCCAACAAAACCTCCAGCGTTTAGTCTATTTGCCAGCAAATTTTAAACCTCCTCCAACATGCTCCAGATGTCGAGCAGTTGATATCACATTTAGTTTTCAGTTATTTTGTTGTTTGATTTGTTTGAGGGAGTAATCGACAAGTGTTTATTTTGTAACTGTTTTCTATTTTGAGAAACTAGAGGCAGAGCCCGAATCTTTGAAGGCTGGGGGGATTTTTTGTTATATATAGTGATGTAAAAAACTTAATGAGGGTTCGACTGGGCTGTGAGGAGAGGCTTGACCTATGCGAGAGGTCCAGAGCTGAGATTTTTATTTTCTTTGCTGGGTGATGTCTGTGTTTCAGCCAGAGAATATTTCTCTGTTATTTTTAATGATATATCAGTGATGTGCCTGCTTCTTCTACAGGATTCTTGTGTAGTGATATTGGTCGATTTTTCTCTTTGTTAAATGATTTCACTTTCATCTTTTTCCTTTTTCATTTCTTATTATCAGAAGGAGAGTAGTAGAAGCAAAATTTATCAGCAGATATTCTGTTTCTCAGCTTCTAATAATCTGTATGTTGATCTTCTAAAAGGATAGTTTAGGAATTCTTAGCTGCTCCTTTGTCTGTCTTTTTCCTCACCTATTCCTTCCTCAAACCGACGCCATCAACACTTAATTCGATCCAATATTTTTGCTACCTTGCCTTTTGAAAGAGTTGTGTCCATATATGAGAATTTAATCACCTTGTTTAAAACGTAGACCCCATTTGCCGAATGGCTTTCCTTGTTGTCTCGAACTGACCATTTAAAAATCAAAACCAGAACCCTATACTTTTATAGCTAGCCTAAAACCCATCCTTTACAAACCAAGCTAAATCTAAAAGAGAGATCCCTCTCTGAGTCTTGGAGGGCTAGACCCAAGACTCGAAGCAGTTCGAGGTTACCTCTGTGTTTGCCTCAGCAGCCTTAGGCAAATTATAGAGTGCTAACATTTTTGGCGACTCCACTAGGGAACATTCTCCAGATCTGCACTTCAAGTTCATATTTTACTTCTGATGGTGAACAGAAGCCAAACACAAGAAGGCTGTACCATTCACCTGGCGACTCCATTGTTCAAGATCCCGGTCTTCAAAGTTCACAAGCGAATCTACTGCTGAAGAATCCAGTTTCAAAGCCTTGATGATACTTCAAGATGACAAGGTATGTGGACAATCCTATATATTGTGAAGCTGTCAAAGATTTCAGGGATATGATAGCAGATTTTCAATTTGATGAAGTTTCATTAGCAACTGTGATTCAACGTTGTGAATCGAAAGATGTTCCTCATGAAATTAAAATGTGTGTTCTCGAGCTAGTTGTTGAAAGACTTGCAAAAGATATTGAGCCTTTGGATACTCCGATTCAGTCTTATTGGATTCTCAGCAGTTCGCTCAAACGAAAATTGCAAGACCACCATCATCTACTGCATCAAGAACTCCAGATTCAATAGTCTTTCTTTAGACAACAAAGTCCACAATCTGGACATGCATTTTTTTTATCAAAATCAGCAGTTTGAGAATATGCAAAGAAATAATGTCACGCATCTGTAGCAGAATCAACAAACATTTTCAACACCTTATAGCAGTGTAATGAATGGGGGTATAGATTCACTTTTAACTTTAGGTACCAATGCAGGAAATTCTCTTCGAAGTATAGTTTCTGATGGAACTGTGATATCTCAGAGCAACATTTTTAGGCCTACCACGCCTGCTAATTTTACAACAACTACTAGTGTACCATCCACTACTTCTCAAGGGATTGATGTTTCTGGGTCTGTTCTTCAAAATAATGAGTATGGATCTGGGTCTGATCCCTGAGGATCCTTTGAAAAACAATGATCCCATGCTCGCAGATAAACATAAGGTTTTGTTTTGTTATCTCTTCGAATCGATACTTATTTTTAGGAGAAAATTGTGAAACTCATGTCATACAGTGTTTCAATGTCATTCCATTGATATGGAAGAACGGATGAGTAAGGTCTGAAAAAGATATTGGGCCTATGGACAGAGGTACTACGAGATTCATTTGTTGGCGATTCACGCACTGTCATGATATCCTGTATTTCTCCAAACTCAGGCTCTTGTGAACATACCCTGAACAATCTAAGACACGCTGATAGGGTTAAGAGTTTTTCAAAAACTACCAACTCAAAGAAGGCTATGGTGATGCTCTCCAAATTGATGTTACCAATTTAGATGTTTTGATTGGATTTGAAGTATGTCTCACATCAGCAAAGCATTATCTCCTTTCAGGGGAAAAGGAAAGGGCCAATGAGTCTTCGTTGAAAAGTTTGCAGTGGTATACAAAAACTATGAATCTTTTGGAAGAAGATGTTATTAGCAGGTACGAACTCTGTTTGAAGAACAATGTGATTTAATGTATAACATGGCTTGTGTTGCTGAAACATGTGGCAAATAGGGAACCCGAATTCAACAGTCTCATCCACTTATTTAGGGAATAGTTATACAGGTGGTAGAGCAATCCCAGGCTCTAGAGGAAAACACGACAATTGGCAAATGACAACTTCCAGCCAATCTCCAACAAAACCTCCAGTGTTCAGTCTATTTACCAGCGAATTTTAAACCTCCTCCAACATGCTCCAGATGTCGAGCAGCTGATATCACATTTAGTTTTCATTTATTTTGTTGTTCGATTTGTTTGAGGGAGTAATCGACAGGTGTTTATTTTGTGACTGTTTTCTATTTTGAGAAACGAGAGGCAAAGCCCGAATCTTTGAAGGCTGGGGGGATTTTTTGTTATATATAGTGATGTAAAAAACTTAATGAGGGTTCGACTGGGCTGTGAGGAGAGGCTCGACCTGTGTGAGAGGTCCAGAGCTGAGATTTTTATTTTCTTTGCTGGGTGATGGCTGTGTTTCAGCCAAAGAATATTTCTCTATTATTTTTAATGATATATCAATGATGTGCCTTCTTCTTCTACAGGATTCTTGTGTAGTGATATTGGTGGAGTTTTCTCTTTGTTAAATGATTTCACTGTCATCTTTTTCCTTTTTCATTTCTTATTATCAGAAGGAGAGTAGTAGAAGCAAAATTTATTAGCAGATACTTTGTTTCTCAGCTTCTGATAATCTGTATGTTGATCTTCTAAAAGTCTAGTTTAGGAATTCTTAGCTGCTCCTTTTCCTATCTTTTTCCTCACCTATTCCTTCCTCAAACCGACGCCATCAACACTTAATTCGATCCAATATTGTTGCTACCTTGCCTTGTGAAAGAGTTGTGTCCATATCTGAGAATTTAATCACCTTGTTTAAAAAACAGACCCCATTTACCCAATGGCTCTCCTTGCTATCCCGAACTGACCATTTAAAAATCAAAACCAAAACCCTATACTTTTATAGCTATCCTAAAACCCATCCTTTACAAACCAAGCTAAACCTAAAAGAGAGATCCCTCTCTGAGTCTTGGAGGGCTAGATCCAAGACTCGAAGCGGTTCGAGGTTACCTCTGTGTTTGCCTCAGCAGCCTTAGGCAAATTACAGAGTGCTAACATAGTCTACTTGGTGTGAAAAAGGGATAAACTTGTGCCAAATAGACATCTTTTCAAAACCAATTTACGAGTGTGAAAAAGACAACTTCACTCGGCGATCTTTTCACTTTTTGATTACGAGTCGGAAAAGAGATTAACTAAGACTCGTGACCTTTCAAATCCAACTTAACGCGTGTGAAAGGGACAAATCACTCGAAAATATTTTCATCTTTTGAAAATGAGTATGAAAAGATCTTAACTAAGACTCACGACCTTTCAAGTCCAATTTAACAAGTGTGAAAAGGACAAATCACTCAACAATATTTTTGCTTTTTGAACGAGTCAAAAAAGGGCTTAACTTGAACTTGTTAGGGACATTCTAGGTGGCAAGCCACAGGGGAGGACAAAGCTCCCGTGCAGACCTTCTATGGAATGTCGGTATCTTACTAATAACCGACATAAGATTGGGAAAATACAAATCTCTCCAAGTCGAGGAGGATAAAGCACGAGCAGATTATATCATCTCCGTGATATATCAGATAATGTCTCTTCCTGGAAAAGACATAGGAAGAGGCATTGGACACCCCACAAGACTATCCCAATCAAAGGGAACCTTGTCAACACTTGGAGGGAGGGAACTCGGGAAGAGTAAAAGTCTCTCTTATTCAGAAGATGAATTACTAGAAAATCTAAGGACATTGCATAGAAGGTATAGAACCAGAACTAGAAGAGTGGGATCGACCAAAAATTTCATTGGCATGACCGCTTCCTTAGACTTGTCACTTTCCAAGAGAAGATATGGGTCGATAAAAGATTTCATCGATACGAACAATTCCTCAACTATCGATTGAATAGGGTGTGAGACAACAGGGTCAAGAGGTGTGTCATCCCCGAAAACAAGAGTGTTGTCAGTCGAAGATTTCATGCGAGACAACAAGGTCAAGAGATGTATCACCCCCGAACATAGGAGAGGTTTCAGTCAAATGTTGCATTGACATGACCATTGGTTGAACAATATGCGAGACAAAAAGGTCAAGAGACGCATCACCTCCAAACATAGGAGAGGTGTCAGTTGAAGATTGCATCGACACAACCACTGGTTGAACAAGATGTGAGACAAAAAGGTCAAGAGACACATCACCCCCAAACATAGGAGAGGTGTCAGTCGAAGATTTCATCGACAGGACCATTGGTTTAACGGAATGCGAGACAACAAGGTCAAAGGATGCCTCAACCCCTAAAGGAAAAGGGGTGTCAACCGAAGATTGCATTGGAATGATTGTTGTATCAACCAAAGAAGGAATAGAGTGTGGGGAAACCATAGATGACTCATAACTTGAAGGGCCCTCAAGTGACAAACAAGCTTCTAGTATCCCGATAGTAGCGAGACACAAACAAGTAAGATGATTTCCTTCGCAATTCCTTTAAAGGAATCTGGCCTTACATATGAAACGTCTAGGATTCTCAATCGTATGAATGCCCCCATCATAACTTGTAGTGGCTGGTGACATGCTCCCAGCATGACTTGTAGGGGCTAGTAGAAAATCTCTAACATGACTCGCAGAGATTGGGGATGGATTCACAACATGACTAGAAAAGGTTGGATATGTATGTGTAGTGTGACTAGAAGTGACCAAACATGTGCCCCCATTGTGACTTGTAACGACTAGTTGCAGGTCTTCAAATTGACTCACAGAGGTTGTCGACCAATCTCCAACATGACTAGCAGAGGTTGGTGATATAATGATAGTATGACACATAGTGACTGGACTTGTGCCCCCAACATGACTTGCAACAGTTGGTTGCAGGTCTTCAACATGACTTACAAAGGTTATCGACCAATCTCCAACATGACTAGCAAAGGTTGATGATATAATTCTAGTATGACACATAATGACTGGACTTGTGCACCCAACTTGACTTGTAGAGGCTGGTTGCAGGTCTTCAACATGACTGGTAGAGGTTTTCAACCAATCTCCAACATGACTAACAGAGGTTGGTGATATAATGCCACTATGACACGCAGTGACTAGAATTATGCCCCCAACATGACTTGCAATGACTGTAGCAAGTCCTCAACATGACTTGCAGAGATTGTCGACCAATCTCTAGCATGACTAGAAGAGGTTGGTGATATAATGCCAGTATGACATGCAGTGACTGGACTTGTGGTGGTGGATGATTGCAGCATTTGAGACTAGAGTCCAGGGAAAGATTGGTTTTGAGAAATTGTAGGCCAGGAAGGATCCTATTTTAATCCATGTCCCTGTCCGACAGGACAATATCCTCCTCCATACTAATTCATAAAGGGTTGTAAGGGCATTGACACTAAGAAAGACGCTTGCAAAGATAAAGCGACATGACAAGGGTTACTCATGTGAGGATATATGTTGTCCCCAGATGAAGGAATTCCATGAGGGGGGTTTCCCATACTATAAAAATAACTCCCCCTGGATGAAACACCAGAGGATAGATGAAGGCCCGCCATGGGAAAAGTGTTCGTAGGAACTGGCATAATGGAAGAAGGATAAGTGGATGGAGTGTAATAAGTAGAAATATTGCCTATTTGGGAACTTACTTCTTGCATAGTGGATTCATAGGAAGGAATATTCCAACCTCCTACCATAAGAGGCATTTGAAGGATATGATTCCCACCAAATAGAGAGGGAGAATAAGGAGGCATCATGCCCCCTGACCCAAAACTTGTATTCACAGAAGGAGGTGAGACAAAGGATGGCAAGTGCAGAGACATATCTGATATACCATGAGAAAAATGATTAGAGACCAAAGGCATTGACTAAGTACCATAATTCTGCATACCATTATAAAAAGAGGACAAATTTTCCCCCATGAACATCATGGGGAGGGTAGCAGTAAATGAGGGAGCCAAAGGAGCTTCACTATCCATGATAATGAAGACTCAACACAAAATCCTATGGTCAACTAATAATCAAAGAGCACACCAAAAATCAAATAGCCAATATGCATCCAAATGGGTAAAGTGGTTGGGTGGTCTCCCTCCCTAAAGAAGGTATGTCTCTCCCAAGAGGGGCCTAAGACTCCCTGCTAAATATCAGAGGTAACAAAATCATATATAAGGGCCCTCATGGGCTTAACAACCAATCGTTCATATCCCCCCGAAGAGGTAATCCTGCATAAAAGTTTAGTCCTGTTCGACCCTTCTCTGACCTAGGGTACCTTCAGAATATCCCTTGCAAGTAATCTATGAGATACCTAAGTCAAGAAACTAATAAACCATTGTATAATCGATGCATAGGCGAGAAATCATAAGTCAGGTCCACTGTATGGGCAGGCTCACAAATCCTGAAACCTTGAAAGCACCACCTCTCATGGAGGTAAGGGAACTAATAAGATCCCCATATACGAATAGATCCCCAGAATTATCTCTGACATTAGGAAGGTATCTGGGGGATATCCCTTCACCAACTTCGTGCAACCTCGTGATTAACTCCGGTGTGAGCGGAGCCTCCTAATCTTACCAATTATACAATGGATTTGTCCACTCCCTGACTCAGACACATATGTTGATTTAATTTCCTTGGAGAAGTTTACTCACAAAATCCTATTCCAAGGCACTAAATCCTAGGCTAGTTTGTGCACCCTAGAAAATAAATCGCTACTAATAAATTTTAAATTATAGAATTGATTTTTATGTTCGTTATTACTCAAAAAGGTATGGTGATTAATCTCATGGTGTTAGGACTTTGCAAGAAAATTAAATAAGAAATTAATGCAAATTCCTAACTTCAACTTTTAATGTATGATATGCTACTAAAAATGATGCAATTTTCAAATTCAACTCTGCGATTTAGAAGTAAAATCCAATCTTTCACTGTATGCACTAAGATAATGATAAAAACTCAAAGACAAAAATACCAAGTAATGCAAAATGCCTATTTTTTTTGTATTTTCAATATATCTAAACTGAAAATGCATGGACTGAGAAGAAGCTTGATATATATATCCCTAATGTGTATAAAAAATAGATAACTCTAGAAACATATCAAGCAATGAAACACCCAATCCAATGTACAAGGAAAATAACAATGAAAATATGAAGAGAAAAACTTCTCCTAAAAATTCAACCAAAAGAGGGTTTTCTGTCATCCCACATGCACTCAATAGGCACTATAGGAACTTAAGAAGCCTCAGCAAGCATCAAATCCCACCCAGAAAACACCAAAATAAGAAAACAGGCAAGGAGAAAAGGTGTACATGACTGTTTTGGCAAACAAAGTGTATATACACAGCTTGCAGTGAGACATCTTGCGTGTATACACGACTGTCAAGAAAAAAAACATGTCTATGCTTAGAAACAAGGCCATGCAAGGGAGAGAAGTTGAAAACTCTGACCCAGAGTGAACAGGAGATGACAAGAAATGATATGACAAGGACCATAATATAAACGAGAGAAATCTAAGGAGAAAAGTACTTCAAACCCTATGAAAGAAGATTCTCCCCAGTGGATTTGCAAATTCTATTATGAGAAAAATCTCTCTATGAATAGGGTGAACTACAACATACAGGTATGACTACAGAAATCGACTAAAATCCAACATATGCTATATAAAATAATGTGCAAGAGAGGCAAGAAAGAGGCCTACCTCGTCCAAACGTTTGATGATTTCCACCATTGAGCACTTCGACTCAAAGCTTTATACCTGCAACCAGTTCTCAACAAACAAGTAGAGCAAGCATATAGTGATAATATAAAACGTTATCACATTAGATAGCATAATCCATTAATATATGAAACAAACATGCCCATGGATCATAATACATATATTTTCAAGATATCAATTGGACAAAAAAGGTGTATTTCTATTAGTAAATGATCAACATAAGTGAAAATATTACAAACTTCCGTGTCAGCACGGTTCGGAACCAAGCAACCGATTTCCTTCCAACTGGGTCTCCACCACTTCAATCCTCCACCAAAGGCAAGATCATATAAGGGAGATAAAGAGGTTCTCCATCAATAAAGGAAGATCTTGGGGGATGAAATTTTTTTTTATACTTAAAGGACAAAGGGATGCAGACTCAATATGAAGTAAATAATTTCTCCAGAGTAACTTTTCTCTCAAAGTTGAATTCTCTCTTCGTTTTCCATATATTAGAATTGGCTTCTTTGTATCCTTCAAAATGAAACTGAATGGCCGAATCAGAACGTTTTCATTATATGGAAGGCCAAGGATCAGAGATCTCATGTCGTGACATGGAAACCTGACATTTAATTTTTCTTTTCTGGCACAAATCCCAATGTACGTGGGATGTAGTGGAGTAGCCTGCGTATATGCTTGCAAGGTGCGTATAAGTGGAAAAATTTATATTTTTAGCTCTAGATTTTATCATCAGGGAAATTAAGTCTGCATGGTGGAATGGAATAAGACCTTGTCTGCAAGATTGCATAGGGTGAGACAAATCTTGCTCTAACACATCTAGATTTCAAAATATTTGAGTATTCAAAATTAAAATGCAACTACCACAAATTCATTTAATTGAAACATTTCCTATATATGATTTTATCTTAAAGTATTATTATATAAACTGTAGAATTGACTTTGATAAACTAAATTCAGTGGAGAAGTTACACTACGAGAGGTGAGCGATGACTAATGCAGAAATAATGACTGAAACAAAATGTGTGCACAAAGCTTGGTTTCAAATACAAAACAAATACGAGAATAATATCATGTTTTGAATGCCATAATTTATTTAATGTAAATCAAATGTAAATCTTTCTTTTTTCTTTAAAATAAAAATATATTGTATACATTACTTTATATTTTTAATATTATTTTCATTTTAGTTTATTAATTACACAATATCTAGTTTGCAATTTTCAAGATGATTTGATATTCAAAATAGCCATGCATTTGCCACAAGCATCCTCATCCAAACATACTCTCCCTACAAGAGGGTAGAAGTGAATTGAAGCCTATGAAAGGGATTTTTTCAAGGAATACACCATGGAGGCGAATCCCTCTATTGGGGAGGGGTACACTATAATATTCTAATTTTCTAGTCTTGCCACAACTACACGTACCAAAGGGAATTTTCTGATTGTAGTGAAAACTGACATAAGGAAAATCAAAATTTATCAAGTTAGAGTTCTTTGGATGAGATGGCTGAGAAAAATATACACATGATTTCCTCATCTTGGTTATCATGTTTGTAACCAAGTAACAACCACATTCCACCTTATTTAATGTTTAACCATACAACAACGACCACTAAAAAGTATCGAGAGACCAACAACACATCGGCCTTCAATAAGTATTGAGTGGCCAAGTCCACATGTTCAACATCCAAAGCTGAGGTAAAAAATATATTAAATAGAGCTAGGTCCATGTGTTTCCATGCAACACATAGATATTTGCAATAACTCTAGTGCACATCTGGATTCCATGCAAAGCATTGTCCATATACCAATGTGCCCATTGATGAGAGATGTTAAATGGGTAACTCGACAACAAATGCCCTGTTTTATCCATCTACCCATGAGTCACAACTGTGATAGTCTATTCGACCTCGTATACGTTTTACATAGGACCCTGGTTAGCTCAAGTTATGCAGGGAGAAAGGGAAAAACAATCCTTGTCACTAACGCCTCTTTAACTTCATTTTTGGAAAATTAAATTTTAAATCCATTTTCTCCTACAGTAAAAAATTTGAGTTAATTTAGCAGCAAAAATTTATCCACAAACTATAGAAATGATTGTTATAGAACCTATAGCTATGGATCTACTTCCACAACTATCTTGTCCATAGTTTTTTAGGTTCAATTCCTCTGATGCTAAGTGGAGACACATGGTTTTCCAGCCATGATTTACGGATTATGGATATGGTTCCAGACATTTCCATGAACTTGTGTCTCTCTCATGGTTTCCATGAACTTGTGCATAAGAAAAGGCTTGTTTTATTACTAATTCGTGCAGATGTCGATGCCCATGGTCGAAATAAATCACATAAGGAAGAGAATCAGAAGATCAAATCTATGTTCAAGCACTTGTTTTTTAGATACAATCGCCTACAAAAATATATAAAGTCTATGTTGCAATGGAAGGAGGAAGTGAATAATAACCAGGTATATGATATATTGTTTTGAAAACTAATTTGACTTTGGCAATATTTGTGTTCATGAATCTAAAAAATTCTTAATTTTTCTTGACTTATGATTTGGTAGATATTCAATGAGATCATCCAAGAGAATACATATTATGTCCAAGGTTTTTAATAATTTCTCAGGGAATTTCTAATAAAATTGATAGAAAAATATCACCAAAAATAATAAAAAACATAAAATGTTTACATGTTTATTATCTTAAGTATTGTGGTGTAAATATATTTACATGTTTATTCTAAGAGGTAATTTTTGTTCATGAAAACAAGTTTGTGTGATCTGCAAAAGAATTTTTAGGAAGAAATTTTTGGCATTCCATGACACAAGTTCGCAGAAGAAAGCTTAAATGTTCGCCATGGGAAGCATGGATACTACTGCAACTTGAGAGCTTACGTGTTTCCACTAAGCCATAAAGGTGCAATGTGTCTGTGCACGTGGTTGACACATATGATAGTATCAATTCTCATGTGGTACAAAAGATTGCAAATATGGATTACGTAAAGAAAAAGAATGTTGAAGTCTCTTACTCTCAATCCAACAGTGCAATTTCGCACCAATTTGATCAAGATTGGGATGGTTGTGAACAAGATGGAGTAAAGGAGAAGAAGAAAGTCAAATTTATGGGTGAACAATACCTATCAAAGAAACACAATGTGTGTGTGTGTCTAGCTCTGACACTCCTTCCTTCCTCAATGCTCTTTCTACTTCTGGTGCCACTGACCTAGTTATGGTTTCTCCATATAGAGGTTTCACCCTAAGTTTTCGGTTCCCTATAGGAAGTATACCACACTAATGAAACATGATCCAGAAGGGAAAACCAAGCCATACAATATTTGTGGAAAGTGAAGTGCTATGCATTCTAAATCTCAAAGGGTAGGTAACGGTTCCATGAAAGTGAAGTGTTATAGTACTAGTAGCATCTTATCCCATTCCTTTGAGGCAAGCCAAAGTTTATGATTTCCAGGTTTGTACTCTCTTGTTTATATGAAGCTCAATATAAAAAGAAAAATATTTTTTCTTTATTGTAATGTATAAAGTAACTAACCTCTTCTTACCTTCTATGGTGCCCAGTTGCACTGTTAATAAACAGGCTCAGAAACATGTTCAATCTCAGCCTTATCTGTGTAAGTGGAAAATTAATGAGCTATCCTAGAATGGTAAATAATTTTTTATTTCAAGTTTGATCATATACTCAAATATATATAAGTTAGAGGCTTACCAGAGAGATGAATCAATAATTGCTTGGTCAAGATCAACAATTCTCTAGGAAATAGATATATGTAGTTGATAAGGATTTCTCATTCTTCTCTTTCCTTTCACTAAAAATTGGATATATAGAGATGATAACTAAAAAATCGCACTAAAAAATAGCAGTAGTACGTAGTTTCTCTTTCCTTGCACATGAAAAAATTGCAAGCAATACAAGGTAGGAAGAGAATTGCATGAATATGAGGTAAGAAGAGCCAACAATTCAACACATGGGAAACATGTGAACAACCACAGGGAACGTGCCACAAGGTGGCAGGTCAAGGGAATTCCAATTTTTAAGATTGGAAAAACTGTTTAACATTTAATGTCAAGAAGTAATGCTAGATTAAAATATAACATTACTTCAGTTCGGTAAAATTCCTCATGATATATGCACTTCAAAGTGTTTTAAGCTAAGATATAGTGTTGGCCACCTCGAGAAGAGACCAAATAAAACCTCAAAATTAAAACCTTAGAGTCAAAAGCAAATGCCCCTTGAAAAATGTGTCCCTCCTCTTTTAGGGACTAATAAATATGTCAAAAAAAAAACTCTTAAATGGATTATAACAATATAGTAAATTATTTCAATGTAGCTCAAAAGTATAGTAAATTACTTCTATCTAGCTCAAAGGATATGAAACACAAATTTAGATCAATGGAATTCCAATGATCACCAAGTTTTCAACTAAATTAAACTAAAAAATAAAATTTAATTTAATTAATAGGTTTAAATTATATAATTTATTTATTAATAATTTACAAATAACTACATTTTAAAATAAATAAATGTGGTATAAAATTAATATGTTGATCATATTGTTAGATTACTAAGAGGGGGGGTGAATCAGT
>ML778216.1:197190-208538 GCA_009831015.1 Picea engelmannii
TTTCTAAGCATGTGTATTGTGTATTCCTGTGTCCTGTTACTTACTGATTTATTTTCTCAACTGTGTGATTTCTTTTGTTTCGCCTTTAGTTTGTGGCCCATTGTCTCAAATTTGGTAATTTCATAGATCTTGGCCAAGTGTGAGATTGATTATTTCAAGCATTGGATCCTGGCTTTTGTGGATCTTCTGCAAACTTGTTTTTACAGATCCGATCAGATCTGTATTCCATGGGTGAGTAAAATTTTGGACGGTTTTTAAAGCCCTCTCAGCGTCGGTCTGCACGTGCCGCCGGTTACAGTTGGACTATATCGATTTTCAAATTTCCGTCAGTTTTATTTATTGCTCGAATCCTGAGGAACAAAGTGAGGAAGGGTTGGAAGATTTCTCTACCCCGGATCGCAATTTGTT
This sequence comes from Picea engelmannii, assembly GCA_009831015.1. Classification (NCBI taxonomy): domain Eukaryota; kingdom Viridiplantae; phylum Streptophyta; class Pinopsida; order Pinales; family Pinaceae; genus Picea; species Picea engelmannii. Next base: position 197,599 of record ML778216.1, read on the forward strand.
TTCGACCGATCGTTTATCTTAGATTTGTTTTCTACCTGATCGGCCGATTAAATTTTTATTTTCACGCGTCCTGCTTCCAGTCTCCCCGTTCGTCCGTTCTCTATTGATCATTCCCCAGAGTCCTTTGTTGTTGAGCCTTCCGGTTGATCCTTCCCCACAGACCTTGGTTATTGACAATGTGAAGGAGTTCGTTTATTTTAGAGGCTTTTTGCACATGGTTTACTTTGCCAAATTATTGTATTTTAGAGGTTATTGGCCAAGTTTTTTCCATATTTCTTAAGAGAAGTCTCCATTTTGGTTGATTGAGGATTGATTGATTGAGGAGTTGTGAGGAGAATTCTGCTCTATTTCAAATGACTGGTTGTACTTCATAATAATTTTCTTAATTGAGATTATTTTTACTATGAGTTTCATGAAGAGAGGTGATGCCATGATGCTTTTATATGTAATTTCATTTCTTATGTAATTTTATGCTATGAAGTTCTTATATGTAATTTTATCATTTCTCAATTGTAAATGGGTATTTAACATGATCTTGTTTGTCACTATTCATATAAATGATTGTTGTCCATCATAGCTATATAGATGATTGTTGTCCATGATGACTATTTATGGTACAATTTGTTCTGCACTTTTGAGTAGTCGATTTTGTACCAGATAGTCTTATGAGTGTAACTAGGGATTTGTCTCCAAGCACTTACATTGTTTTGCATCGTTTTCACCTTTATCTTGTACTCCATACTTTAGTCATACCCATCATGTTCGATCCATATCAAGCATCTTCTGAGTGAGCTTTCAACTATCATTGCCTCATTTTTTTGGAATGTGCATTGGAGATTGACTCTATTTTGGAGAGGAGCTTTTATCCTATGGGTGTTTCTCCTTTTCTCCTTTTATAAGAGTTTGTAAGGCCTTGTTTTCAAGACCTATATGTGTTTTTTTTTGTTTTCTCCTTATATTTTGCTTATTGGGGGGTGTTGTCAGTGTTGTTTTCCAACACATCCACCATGTGTGAGTTTTAGGCATACTTAGACCCTCAACTAAACAACTATTCTTAACTATTTTTGGAATCTCTTCTTCTTATAAAGAAAGACCCTTTCATGTATTTTTACTCATTCAAATTAATAGATTATTCTATATTAGTATGAAGATAATTCATGATCTAAATTAATCCTCAAATCTCTAGATGAATCTCTACATGATACATTGAGTGTAAATCCCATGTAAATGAAAATTCTCTCATATATTTTTATTAATTTAGATTCATTCATATTAATAAATTATTAGGATCTTTGATAATCCAAGTTGAAGTGAATTTCTACACCAACAATAAGAAAAATATAAGTTCATTTAACATTGTTACTAAAATTAAGTCACATTATCTATCCTACATTATAACTCTACAAATCACATCCAACAAAACTAATTAATAAATAGGTCTGGAACATATAACAACAACTCTACTACAAATTACTTACAAATTACTTTCACGGTTTGTGGTGAAATCAACGATTCTCTAATTTATAAAAGGCACCATCAACATGACATTTAACACTCAAATATTCAATAGACTAGTTAATCAGCCATTATCAATAGTGACTTATCATAATCGTATGCAGAATGAATCTATTGTTTTATTGGATTGGTTTATGAATAATTAATATATTGTTTTATTATCTTGGTTTATAGGATGATTGACATATTCATGTTTGTTCTTATAAAGTAAGGTGAATGTGATTGGACAGAGAAGACACGGTGAAGGTTCTCTAAACCCTTATAAAGTGAAGTGAGTGTGAATGGACAGAGAAGACATAGTGAAGGTTTTCTATACTCTTCAAAAATTGATTTTCTTTTAATTTCTCCATGTATATTTTAATCAATAATCTTTTTATGATAATGTAATTTCTTCATTTATGTTTTAATTAATTCCTCTCTATGATAATGCATTCTTTATTAGCTCAACGTTGCTATAATCTTTCATGACGTTGGTGTTTTACTCATATGAAACATGTTTTTTAACCCAAGTTGCATTAGTATTTTCCTTAGAGAATCCACTATCTGTATAGCTCTAGAGGTTTGCTGGTTTAGGGGAAATTCTTAGCCACGCTTAAACAAAAAAAAAATTGTGTTCTATTTTCATTATTGATATGAAACATTTTTTTTTAAATGATATGTAACATTTTTCTAAGTTATGTTTTTATATGTTATTTTTCATTTACTTTAATTTTATGTATTAATAGTTTTTTAATTTTATGTATTAATAGTTTTTTTCAGGAAAAAATAATTTCATTTTTAATTTCAAAAATCCAAATTATAATGATATAATTATTTAAATTATAATTTTATTATAAACTTTTATTTTTTAAAATTCAAGTAATAATGATGCACTTTTTAAAATCATACAAAGCTTAAAGAAATAGGCATTTAATTTGAGAGGTAATTTATGATTTAAGGGTGCCAAGTCTGGGTTCTCTTCGATTCTGCCGGAATTTTTGTAGCTTCGTATGTGTGGGGCCTCTCAGAAGGAGATAACAAAAGAAAATGCCTATGGCTTATTGCAAGGCATCCTTATAGTCACATAAGAGTGGATTGGATCTTTGGAAATGGTTTAATTGGGGACTTTATGGTCATCATAAAGATCTTTGGAAATGGTTTAGTTGGGGACTCTATGGTCATCATAAAACACGAGGGTATCATAGATTGTTATATCCCAAAATGTTTACTCTTGTATTAAGAGTTAATCCCATCAACATTAAATTACCTTTGAGAAATCAATCACAACATCGTTCCCCTCGCTTTAATATGGAAGCTCTGAGGATGCATTGTAGTATTAACAACATGCAATAATTTACCCATGCTCCTAGATTTGAAGAACTCGATGTTATAGTGCATATTCAATGTGGGACTATGGAGAGAGCACGTGACTTAATTGGGCATGTTGGTGGGCCTCAATCTAACAAGGATTGTATATATATGGTACGTTTCAATTGTATACTTGGGCTATTTATCCATACCATTTGTGTTGGTTTGGGTATTGGAATTGTTTTTGGAGATTCAATTTTAAGGGAGTATTTTGTCTTAAGTGCTATCTTTTTTATTTTATATATTGATCATTTCAATTTTTTTCATTTTTAAGTCATTTCTTCATCTACTCTATTTTGTTATTGGAGTATTATGTTTGGAGAAGTACAAGAACCTAGGCATTCTAAGTCTAATTCTAATTCTAGGAGTTTTTTATGGGATGATAATTTTTATTAAAGATGGAATCTAAGGGAATTGGATAAAAATTTGGGATGAAATGTCATATTTTTATCACTTTTTATATAACCATTTCCTCTATTTTGGGGATTCTTAGATAGGTTTTTTTTTTATTAGCATGCTAGTTTTTTCCTCTCTATTATGTCATTGATAATGAAGTATACTTAACCTCAACACTTCGAATAAAAGACATAAAACATAGTGCAAAACACAAGAACACGAGAAAAAAGAGAGATAAACCCCAAGAAAGGTCTCTTTGGTAATAAAAATAGAGAGCTATGTTCACTTTCCTCTTCAAGGGGGTTACCCCTAAAAGAAATGCTCCAAAAACAATAAAACATCTTCACAAAACATTACATAACTTTTTAATCAAGATATAGCTATCCATAGAGAATATTAACTACCTACGGGCCCCTTATAATGAGGGCCAACCAACTAATTTGGGCCTAAATGGAACCTTTTTATAATGAGTTACTATTAACGAAATATTTAATGGATTTCTTAATGAAGTAGGTTGGTGTCATCCATCAATAAAGTATCTAAGTAAGGGGGTTAAGTTAGGACCCTGATATTCCCCCCTGATTTGAAATAAACATTATCCTGACGAATGAAGGTGAGTCAACTGTTGTAGAATCATTGTTGGTTCTCACCTAGAATTTTTTAATAACATATATTTCCATTGAATCAATACTTGCTTAATTGTGCACTTACGCTAGTGGCAGTCTTTGTCATCCAATACTACTTATGGATGGGGCTAGATGGAACCTTCTTCATGAAGTCTTGGTAGGTTGGTCTAAACTTTGTAATATGATCCAACAAGTGTATTCAAACAAGACACATGATAAACTAGATGAATCTTGGAGTGGGCTCACAGAGTCGACTTGTAGATGACTTGACCAATGTGTTGTATGATCTGATAGGGACTATAAAACTTGGGATATAGCTTATGTGGAACTTCATCTTTGAGTGGTTTATCTTTATAAGTTTTCAAGTGAAGAAACAATTGATCCATTTTATTAAAAGAATGTTCATATCTATGTTAATCTGATTTTTGTTTCATTTTTGTGACACAACCAATTTTTCATTGAATATATGGATAACAGATTCTCCAGTGTGAAAAATTCTATATACTACATGAACCTTGGAGGTGACTAGTACATTAGATTCCATTGACAGGTTTTTTTGGCCATAAACAAATTCATATGTTTTCATTTTGGTAGATCCATCATAAGTAGTGTTGTACCACCATTCACAATGGGGAATCCAATGTGTCCATTTGTGTGGATTTTTGGAAGAAAAACATCTCAAATAGGTTTCTAAGCACTTGTTTACTCCTTATGTTCAACCATCATTTTGAGGATGATATCTAGCACTCAAATTCAATTATGTACCTTGAATTTTAAATAGCTCTTTCCAAAATTTGATGGTGAATGTGGGGCCCCAATCTTAGATAGTGGCAGTGGGAATACCATGTAGCTTAGATATTAGAACCATGAAGTCCTCAAACACTAAGGAAGGAGTGAAAGGATGATCTAGGACACATAAATGAGCATATTTTGAAAGACATTCAACAACCATCATGATGATTGATTTGTTTTCCTCTTTCGGGAATCCTACAATAAAATCCATTGAAATGTTTGCTCAAATACGTGTTAGGAATCGTAGTGGTTGCAATACCCCTTTTATTTTCACTATATCTTCCTTGTTTATTTGGGAAGTTTCAAAGGATGCTAAAAATTCTTGGTTATTTGTTTTCATGCCATCCCATAAGAATGAATTATTATTTATTTCATAGGTTTTATAAAAGGTAGAGTGACCTACTATTGGTGACGAATGTAGATCCTCTAAGATTCATTTTTTTAGGGACACATATTTTTCAATAACAATGCAACCTTATACCACAATGTATCTTTTTTTCATGTATAATTTTTAGGTGGATTGAAGCCACTTGAAACCATTGGATGATATACCTTAAATTATTTTATACTATCCATTCCCTACAAGCCTCCTCAATCCATCCTGAACTCGGTAATGATAAGGAAAGGAGTGACCCATCATCCATCAATTATCTAGATATAGCATCAGAAACAAAATTCTTTCTACCCTTCTTATATATGATCTGATAATCATACCCCAACATCTTGGTGACCCATTTATGTTTCTTTGATGAAAAATACCATTTTTCAAGGAAGTAATTTATACTATGATGTCCATTCTTTATCCTATGAGATATGGGTGCCAATTCTCCACTACATGAAGGTTATCCATAATTTCCTCATCATATGTGTATTTTCTCAAATTGTGGGCACACAATTGTTTAGTGGTGAATGCTAAAGCGTGTCTTTCTTGCATGAATACTACTCCAAGACCTATACCCAAAGCATAAAATCCCAAGACAAAATTCTTATTAAAGTCAGGCACTATTGATAGTGGAGTAGTGCATATTGCATCCCTTAAAGTAGTGAAGGCCTACGTTGGTACCTCACTCCAAACAAAGGATTTCTTATTAAGGAGTGAAGTTAGGGGAGATGCAATTTTTCCATAATTTTTCAAAAAATTCCTATAGCACAATATAAGTCCTAATAATAACCTCAATCTCTTAAATGTTTTGGAATGGACCCAATATTTCATAGCCACCACTTTCTTGGGATCAACCTGAAATCCCTCTTAAATTACAATGTGACCCAAATATTCAACCTAAGGAGCCTGAAAATCACATTTGGAGAAATAAAAAAATAATTTGTTATCTCTCAAGAGTTGAATAGACTTATCCACATTCTCTATGTGTGATCCCCATGCATTACTATAGATGAAGGTACCATCAAATAATACTAGACCAAAATTGTGTAGGGAGGGTTTGGAATTATTATTCATGAGGCTGTAAACAGTGGATGGAGCATTACAAAGTCCAAAAGTAATAACTAGAAAATCATAATTCCCTTCATGTGTTCTAAAGGATATCATTGGGATTTTTTCCTCTTTCATTGCAATTTGGTGGTATCCTAGACATCTATCAGGCTTAGTGAAAAACAATTATCCATGAATTTCATCAAGGAGATTGTCAATAATAGGGATGGGAAATTTGTCCTTAATTGTCAAATTATTGAGATCCTAAAAGTCAGGACACATGAACCAAGTTCCTTCCCTTTTTAATACCATTACTACTGGTGATGAGTAAGGGTTTGCAATGGGACACATTACCCCCGCCTCCAATAGCTCATGACTGATATTTTTTATTTCATTATTGTTTGCAAAATTGTGTCAAAGCGAAATACATTTGGTGGTTGAATTCCTGGAATTAAGGGAGTTCCATAACCATGTTCATATTAAAAAGGGGTAAACCCTTTGGTGTCTAAAATACCCGATGATCTTTTTCAAGGAATGGCTACAAGTTTGGGTGGATTTCTTATTTTTTCTTCTCTATAACCTGTATGGAATTAAATTGGGAAATAATATGAGAGTGGCCTTTCTTTAATAAATTCTCCATATGATGAGAAATAACTATTTTAGGAGTGTCTAGATGAATCCATTAAAGGGTGTGTACATGAATCTATTTAATGAAACTGATATAGAGTTATTTGAAATACATGGTGAATAGTACTAATTTTCATAGCCATTCTTCCCCCAATACTATATCACACCCACCCATATTGATGGAAAATAAATGGGGTTTGAGTTGATAGTATCTGGTATGGAGTTTGAATTTTTCACATATTCCCCTCATTTCATCATACCTCCATCGACAATCATGATTTTAAGGTTGAGCACCGAGTGTACAAAAAAAATGGTTTCTTCTACAAGTCTATTTGGAATGAAATTGTGAGTACTTCCACTATCAAATAGGACTATGTATTTCTATTGTGTTATGTTACTTATGACTTTCAATGTTTATGGAGTTGAAAATACCGGTAATGCATGCACATAATTAAGTGGTTCTTCATGAGAGAATGAAGGTTCAATATCCACCTTAGTTTGAGTGTTGTTGTATTCCACTTATAGCTCTAGTGTCTGTATGATACTTATGTCTTCAATCACGGACTAATCAATCATATCAGTTTGGAACAATTTATGTTCTTGACACCAATGTCTTGGAGCATATTTTTCATGGAAGTTATAGTAGAGTCCCCCTCATTAGTAATTTTCCATTTCCACAAGAAACAATGTTTGTACTCTCAAGGGATGAGTAGGAGTTGTTCTTGGGTAAGTACCCTTGAGACGGATAGCATGAGGAATGAAGGTTGGTTTTTTGTTTGTCCATTGATCATTGTCTCTTCTTCTAGGTCCCTTTGAGTCACTTACAACCATGTAGAAGGACATTGCATTATAAATTATGTTGGAATCTCCTACTCAAGGTCAGTAATTAAACATTATTTATAGAAATAATCTCTTAAGTTTTTTGTATGGATAGCTATTTTATGAAAGGTTTCCATAAAGTTTATGACAAAGCCTATTTTTTATAACTTGGTAATCCACCCAAAATATTGAGTATCTCTCTAGAAACATGCACAGATAGATTTAACAAACTGACTCAGAGAAATATATGCCACGTATAATTTTTATTCCATTCCAACCATATCCATCACTCTAGATCTAGCTATAGGACCCCCAACCTGAGTTTCATCATGTCATCAGTAACTCTCTAGAGGGTGATGTAATGTTCTATTTGAGTGACCCATCTAGATAGGTCAAGAGAATCAAACTTGGTCGGGTCCACCTTAGGAAAATGATGCCATATGTTCTTATCGACTAATATATCATGGTGCAGACCCAATGAGGGTTGTGGGTGGATACATTGTCCAGATATTGAAGTTTATTCCAAGTGCCACTCAATGTGCTATGCATTCTAGTGGTTCTCTTGTAACATCCCCATACTCTTATTGGGAAATGACACACAAAATTTTCCAAACTATCACATCATTTAGTAAGTGGTATACTTCTATAAATGATCGCATTAATGTGGATAAAAATAACTATATACATATACAACATATACAAGAAACACCCATCATAATAAATGCATAAATATTAACACAACATATAAATTTTCACAAAATAAACACTTATCTTTAGTATAAAAAACACCAACTATGTGTAGACCTTCCACATTCCTCCTAGCCTTAGACTACACTTATCATAAAATTTCAGCACTGGGTCACCCTCGAGCTGGGGATAAAATCCACTTAGGTAAGGAAAATACTAACCATGCTATGGTTTCTTAAAAAACACAAAACTCAGACTCAAGTACCAACTCAAACTAAAACCTTACAGTATGTCATTCCTAACATGCTTGTACCACCCCAGGAATTGTGCCCCTTCTCTTCTAAACAGTCCTTTGGCTTCCCCACTTCCCTTCCAAGGCTTCAACAATAGGTCATACATGATGTCTCAGATCCCTATCGCTACAACTTGTCACCTTTAGAAATAAATTACCAGCAATTCTCTCACCTGGAGAGAATTCTCACGGGCCTAACAACCTGCTTCTTCAATGTGCTATGAGCCTGACAAACCACCTCTTCCATCCTATTTCAACGCTATTCCTTGTAAAGGTACATGTACGATAATGGTGGCATGAAATTACCAATGAAAAAAATGAGGGGAGGTATGAATAATTATCCCCCCGTGGATGAATGAGCTAAAGTCCCAAAATATATGTGCATGTTCCCAACTTGACACTTTTCATGTTGGTAACTACATGGGCCACACATGGGTTCTCTCACATGGTGATACATTTCTTCATAGGGACTTAGGATAAAATGCATTATCCCCTACTTTATACTTCAACTTTAGGAATATTGATAAAATATTCATTTTTATCTTAATACCTCTTAGCTTAGGCGCTTTTCTAGTCTCTTAGACCCCTTTTCCCATTCTAGTGGAGTTTACCCCCCCATACTCTTTTACATGGTTGGTCTGAAGAAGTGATGTGTTTTCATTAAAAACTAATTGTGATTACATTTACAAAAATAGGCTCACTAGTCTTTCAACTTCTAGCTCACCAACCTAATAACTGCATAGACACTTTGGCCTCAAAATACATATATGCAAAGGTACTCTAATCTCCAAGTATCTTGGCTCCCCAGCTTATATGTACAATTACAATATGTATACAATAGGGTTTTTTCTAGGGGTATTTCATTTCCCTCCCCCTTATTTATGCATTGTCCTCGATGCATTAGATACATATGTACAAAACAAAATTCCCAAATTTTCAAAAAGATGTGGGTATTCTCCCCACATAGCATCATCATGTTCTCAGGTTGTATCCTCAGCACCGTAATAGGTCCAATGTAGCCTTAACAATCATAATGCTCGATTCTAGAGTAGCTTCACTTTCTAATCTAATATGCATACCGAAAAAACTCATAAGTCTCCTTCTTGCTCCACCTGAATCACATTCCAATCAATGACATCATTATCATAAGGTACATAATTTTTAAGAAATGACACATGGAATACATTATGAATGCACCTCGATGCAGGTAAGGAATGCATATATGCAATTGCACCAATTCTCTCTAGGATTTCAAACATCCCACAATAATGTTTTTCCATCTTGGAACAATTTCCCAACTTTATGGAACTTCACATGGCCTTTACTTTCAAGAACACATGGTTACCCAATTTAAACTCTCTGTGAGTTATGCTTTTATCTTCATAAATCATCTTCCTATCTTGGGAAACCTTTAAATTCCATTTTTTTTCATCCTCTGCTCTTCCATTTCCCTAAGTAAATTTGGTTCAACCACTGCTTTGTCGACTGGGTTATCTCATCTCATTTGAGTTTTTCACTTTCTTCCATAAAGTTCCTCAAATGGGGTCATCTTAAAAGATCCTTGATACCCATTGTTATAAGAAAACTCAACCAATTGTAGGTAGTCTTCCCATTTTGAAGGTTTATCCATCACATACATCAACAAAGTTACCAACTTAACGACAACTCTGGCCCAAAAAACACATATTTTTGCAAAAAAAACATGAAAATCAACCCCCAAATCGAAAAGCGGTGCTACCAATAGCACCATTTTTTCAAGCGGGGTCAAAATTACAACATTTTTCAAGAATGGCATTCAAAACTCACATAGTAGGTCAAAAAAACCTTAAAATCAACAACTAAATAAAAAAAGATGTTACATAAAGAAAAACCTTTTTTTTCAAAATGTTAAAATTAGAGATATTTTGAAATTCTAATTTAGGAGTTGGTACCATTAAAATCAAAACCTCAAAATCAACCATCAAATTGAAAAATACTTCCATCGTTAGCACCAATTTTAAGATTGGGGTATTAAAATGACACATTTTTTTAATGTGGTAAAAGAAATCATTATTACTGTAAACAAATCATAAAATAAACCCTAATACATAATTGCATGAAAACAATACATTTAAAAATATATATTCGAAACCCAAATTTGATAAAATAAAACATTAAAATATAGGTTGAAAAAAAAACTAAAAACAAATAGTATCCACGTGAAAACAATAATTTTAAGAAAAGATATATATTTTTTTGTAAAAATGAATAATAAATGACCCCTTAAAACGTAAGGGAAATAAAAAAAATGTGAGAAAAAAAAAAGTAAATTCAAAATTTTTTTGAAAAACAATCTAAAATTAAAAAAATATTCAAAAAATGTTAAAATTCCATAAACGAAAACTTTATAATAAAAAAAATTAAAAAGAAA
>ML778216.1:236200-265888 GCA_009831015.1 Picea engelmannii
AGCAATAGTAAAACATCTTGTCATCAATCATGATGCATCATCATCAAGGTTAAGTGGTTCATCATCATAAAAATCCAGATCACTTGCGAGCAAGTGTCCTCAAAGAATAAGTTTTGTCAGTGCGCCAGAGCGGGATGTTACACCATTTTTTATATAACTTTTTTTTCTAGAATGATTCAGATGGTGAAATATCTATGGTATTGAAAATACATATCAAGGTACCTCTGGTAAAAATTTCAGCTCTTGATTCGCTATAATTATGGAGATACACTCTATGGAAGATAGGGTTTATGACCAATCCTAAAGCTAGTCAATAAACAGGTGTTTCGTGTAAAATAGTCATAACTTTTTCATACAGAATCCAAATGACGTGGGGCCACTTCCATTGGAAAGATTACAGATTGTAGTTTCTTGTGTGTGAGTTTTAGAATTGGATGTTAAATATTGAATGCAGGGCATGTTGTACAAGTTGGGTCTTCTGAACAGACCAGAATTGAATAAAGTCTACCATTCTTTCTATAACCTCTTTTTGGGGAGAATTCAATGAGTGAAAATTGGAGGAGTTTTAGAGAATACATTGAGTAATATTATCTATAGGATTAGGGTACTCCAAGAATTGAAGAATTGCAGAAATTGAAGAAGTCTCAGGAAGCATTATCAGGTTCTATGTGATGATTGGTTGATGGTGATGATTTAATGTAAATATTTATTATCTCTCATATATTCTTGGGTGGAAGGAAGGGGCAGGTATGGAGAGTTAAAATCTCTCTTGATATTGGAGGATTGTATCTTTCTCTTGGATTTTTATCCCTCCCTCTACATTTGGAAGGTGTAGCTACCTTTGGAAGTCATCACTTCGCTTGAACAATAAACTATTGATTGTTTCTCATATATTGTGCATGGTGTATTATGGTGTATTGGTGTAACTCTTATACTACAGTTCATTTATCATTAGATATAGTTGAATGGTTTAAGTACAAGTTGAAAAAGGTTTTAAATTGTACTTGATACTGATTCACCCCCCTCTTAGTATCAACAACATAACCGTCCCAAACCCGCTCAGACAGCTTCAGCTCCTAATGGTGAGAAAGGAGAAAAATATATAAAAGTAAGAATAATAAAAGACATCGCAACATTTGTGATAAATATGGTCATGATGAGTCCAAATGTTTCAAGAAGATGGAAACCTTAGAAGCAGCGATGAAGAAGCACAACATCAGTATTGATTCTTCTTCTTCTTCTTCTCATGGACATGCACTTTTTGCTTCTGGTTTCTCCTTCAATACACCTTCTACTACTACTTCTTCTTCTGATGAGTGACTTATTGATTTAGGATCATCTTATCATATGGCTAAGGATAATTCCATATTTTCTTCTCTAAATGAATGTAACACCAAGAAAATATTTGTTGGTGATGATAGATCTCTTAGTGTTGTAGGATCTAGAACAGTTCAGGTAGAAAATGGTCATTTCAATGATGTATTATGTGTTCCAAATCTTTCTTGTAACCTTATATTAGTATATCAAATCACTCATTCAGGTGAAGGTAAAATTGTAGAGTTTTTAGCTCACCAAGTTGTAATCAAGGATCTAAATGATCCTAAGCATGTTCTTGCAACTGGAATTGCTAATGATATTACCAGGTTGTAAAAATTTGACAACTTTGGGTCATCAACTTTTTCATCAGTTTTTGTTGCTCATAGCGATGACTTGAGAAAAATTTGGCAGGAGCAGTTTGGTCATCTAAACTATCGCTCATTGTAGCAACTATGTAATCAACAGATGGTGACTGGTCTTCCTCTTGTTTCATGCAGAGATGGTGTTTGTGCCGGTTGTGTTCTTGGCAAACATCATTAGGACAATTTTGACAAACGTGCCTCTTGGCATGCCTTGGGCCCTTTACAGCTTGTTCACAATGATTTGTGTGGTCCACTTTCTTCTCCTTCCTTTTTTGTATGCAAGTATTTCTTAACTTTCATTAATGATTTTTCCATACGTACTTGGGTTTACTTCTTAAAACTTAAGAGCGAAGTTTTTGAAAAGTTTTTTGCCTACAAGGCGCTTGTAGAAAAGAAATTTGGACATCAAATTCAAAAGTTAAGAACATATAATGGAGGCGAATATGTGAACAATAATTTTACAAGTTGTTTCACTACACAGGGCATCCAAATGCAACACACGGTTCCATATGCACCACAACAAAATGGTGTTGCTGAGAGAAAGAACTGCACATTAAAATAAATGGCTAATTGTATGATCCAATCTAAGGGATTAAGTCTAAAGTATTGGGCAGAAGCAATCAACTATGAAAATTACATAGTCAATCACACTCCCACAAAGGCTCTTAAAAATATTACACTGGAAGAAGATTGGACTAAAATTAAACCAAATGTAAGTCACTTCTGTGTATTTGGCAATATAACATGGGCTCACATTCCTAATGAGAAAAGGAAAGCATTGCAGCCTAAAAGTGAGAAGTGTATATTTCTTGGTTATTCTAAATATGTCAAAGGTTATAGAATTCTTCAATCACATTGTAATGAAATCATTATTAGAAGAGATGCTAAATTTGATGAAAATCTCTCGGCCTTCGAGCCTAATTAGACGATTGTGCCTTTTTCGGCCTAGGAGCCATCTTCGACATTTGTGCCTTCTTATGATCTGGTTTCTTCTTCAAAGGATGACAGTGAGGATGAAAATCCACCTCCGCCTGCTCACCGTCCTCCAGATGAGTCCTTTGAACCTGAACCAACACCAACTCCACCTCTTACTCGGTGGGTCCATTCAACATGAGAAGTAGTTGGTGATCTTGTCAGTGATCCTTCAGATCAGCATCAGACACGTTCACAGTTCCAACGAGCCTCTTCTCTTTTGGCTCAAGTTTTAGAAACTCATGATCCAAAGACATCTGTAGAAGCTTCAGGTCATCCAGATTGGGATACAAGAATGAATGAAGAGTATGATTCTTTAATGGAAAACGATACTTGGGATCTTGTACCTATTCTGAAAGGAAGAAAACTTGTTAGATGAAAATGGGCCTACATAACTAAGTATGCATTAGATGGAAGTATTGAAAGACACAAGGCTCGGTTAGTTGCCAAAGGATTTTCCCAAGTTGATGGAATTGACTATAATGAAACCTTTTCCCCTATAGAAAAAATGAATTCCATCCACCTTGTTCTTGCCCTTGCTGCCTCACATAAATGGGAGGTCCATCAGATGGATGTTAAATACGCCTTCTTTCACGGAGATTTGCAAGAAGAAATATACATGGAACAACCTCCTGGCTATGTCCAAAATGACTCTAGCCTTGTTTGTTGCCTCAAGAAATCTCTTTATGGTCTCAAGCAAGATCCCTGAGCTTGGTATGCCAAAATGGATATCTTTCTTATTGTCACTGGATTCTCTAGATGCCATTCTGATCCTAATGTCTATACTAAGAAAGTAGGAAGCCATATCATAATCCTTTTCCTTTATGTTGATGACTTTATCCTTACTGGTAGTGACTCAAAACATTTAAACCATGTGAAAACCAGCCTCAAGAAGAAATTTGAAATGACAAACTTAGGATTTTTGCACTATTTCCTTGGCCTCCAAGTTTTGCAAACCAATGAAGGAATTTTTATTTCCTAGTCTAAGTATGCTTGTGACCTTCTTCGTCGATTTCACATGGACGATTGTAAACCAACCCCTTCTCCCTTCTAGTATGGAGTCAAGATTTCTACCACCTATACTTCTACTGAAGTTGATGCCACCCTGTATCGTTAGTTAGTTGGTAGCCTCTTATACTTGACTCATACCCATCCTGATCTTCCCTTTGTTGTTGGTCTTGTTTCCCGATATATGAAAAAACCACATGAAAGCCATTGGAAATAAGCTAAAAGGATACTTCTCTATATTCATGGTACAACTCTGTTCAGGATACATTGCAATTCACAGGGGACTCCCTTATTGGTTGGTTTCACTGATTCAGATTGGGCCAACGACCCTGATGATCGGAAGTCTATTGAAGGTTATGTTTTTAGCCTTGGTTCAGTACCTATCACTTGGGACTGTAAGAAACAACAGGCTATTGCACTTTCTTTAGCAGAAGCATAGTACCGAGTAGTGGAAAATGCAAGTTAGGAAGCCCTGTGGCTTTGATAGATCCTTTCAGAGTTTGGATTCCATCACCCGCATCTGACTAGCATTTGGTGTGACAATCAATGTGCCAACAAGATTTTCAAAGACCCAGTTCAACATCAGCACAACAAACACATCGAGCTACACATGCACTTCATCATAAATCTCATTCATGATCAAGTGATTGAAGTGCTCTTTTTCCCTACAAAAGATCAAGTTGTAGACATTTTCACAAGGTCTCTTACAGAAGCGAATTTTTCCAAACTTCGATCTATGTTAGGACTTTAGGAAGTTGTCATTAAGGGGGGATAGGCTCTAATTCCTCCTTCCTTCTCCTATTGTGTCACTATTGTAAATCCTTCAATCCTATCCCAAGTTGTTCTTAAGGCGGGATGTTAGGATATTTATACACTTAGGAGTTAGTAAGATCTACTTGGTCTATTGTGTCGTTAGGTAAAAGTGTGTTTTATAGTGTGTTTCTTTAGTATGCATTAGTATGCATTTGTAGTTAGAAAATCTGACGATCACGATATGTTCCCAACATAGAGTGATCCAACGATTCATACTCTCCTCGATATTAATGGCCATTGATCGGTGGCTTAACACCTGATTGGTCCATGATCTCTTTTTAAAGAGAATGGAGGGTAATTTTTCGATGATCAATTGTGAGAAACTCTATTGTAAAATCTCTCTGTAATATTTTTCTTTGCATTAATAAAGTACTCCAAGTGTCTGCATTGGCTGGGGCCATGGATGTTTCCCCGTACAGGTTTTACCACATGAAAACATCGGTGTGTTGATATTTGATCTGGTTATGTGAGTGGTTATTGAAGGTGTTCTCCCTCTATTGGAGTACTTGTGTTGTTGAATAGGCTCATGGGTCCATGGGGATACCATACCCTTGATTCTCTCTACGTTCCATGATATCTCAACACTTAGAAAAATTCCACGATCTTAGTGTGGTTTCATGGGACTGACGGTTGGCTTGCCACATGGCTATACATCACCTACCAAGTTTCATCCCATCCAACATGTACCTACCACTATGGAAGTACTCTTATTTATTCTACCACATCAGTTGACATGTGGCATCCACATCATACTGACATCATCATATGGAAAAACACCCAATTGTTTCTTCCAAATTTGTTGAGTTTCGCTTGTTTTCAAAAATTCCAAAAAATTCCCAATATTACTTAATGTCAAAATATTTCAATGGATTCCATTGAAACTATATATAAACTTCATATGACCAAATTTGGCTCAATGAAATTCACCATCTTTCTCATTGAATCTCTATAAATTTATCAGCAGAAATTTGGGGGTTTTCACAATTCCACTTATTTTGTTTTATCGACCACCATTGAAGCTCTATGTATAGTTATATACAATCAATTTCGGCCCTGTGTACACCAATTTAACATTGGCACACAAAATTCATGATTCGTATTTTATGAGCAGAGAGAAATGAATACATATCTATATTATTAACACAGAGATAGAATGAAGTATAATAGAGATACAATAAAAGCGTGTCTTATATTTAATAAGGAAATATGCTGAAACTGTAAAATGCATACTAAAACGAGCTTTCTAGAATGGTGGCGGCATATCTCTGAGAAGATATGTGACAACTGCACTCATTTTCAAGAAGATGATTACAATGAGTCTTCAAAGTCCTTTTTACATCAAACATGAATTCCAATTAAACTTAGACATCCAAAAACCTAATTGTAGGAGATGAAACACCAAAAGTCATGTGGGCCCTCTTGGGGTAAGTTGGTACATCAACTTCTCGAGGTCATAACTTTTGCATACGCTCTCCAATTTAGGCACACAATAGCCCATTGGAAAGGTCTATCGAAGAAATATACATTATGTTATCACACATTAAATTAAACAATAATGTGATTGTGGTAAGCCCAAAAAATGTTGTTTAGGGCCTCAAAACGACCTTAGAAGTTCAGGACCCGAAAAAGATAGAAACAAACTTCCTAAATGAAAACTAAAATTTCCAAGACAACATTTGTATGTGAGATAGTTGGAATAGGTAGGTGGCTACTAGTATCCACCTAGATCAATCCTCCCCCCTTAGGAAGAAATGGTCTCCATTGCATTAAGTTCCACTATCATATGAAAAACTTTCTACTGAATTTTTTCCCGGGTGAGCGACTTGCCTTGGTGAAGGAGCTTCCCTGCTTTGAAAACATGATAAAGTTGAAACTTATGGTGGAAATTTCCCTTGAAATATATGTCCATGATCTTATTAGTGGATGCATGGTCCATGCAGTCAGGGTTGAGATCTGTTGGTGTCAATTTCTTTTCTACCTCTGAGGTGTCCAATAATGGTGAAAAGTATGGTCAAAGGAGGCCCACATTAAAAACTGGGTGCAAACCAAGGAAGGCAGAAATGTTGAGCTCAAAAGCATTGTCACTCATAGCCTTGGTGATGGTATAAAGTCCATAGCTAAATGGACGAATCTTTTGATGGGGCCCTGTAAGGCGTTCTTTCTGAAAGTTCAACCAAACTTTATCTCCCAGCTAAAACTTGTGTGGCACTCAATGTTGATCATGGAGATTCTTGTACTTCGCATTGTACATCTGAAAAATATACTGAAGCTGTTGGTGGAGGTGTTGGATCCATTCAATAAACTTGGTAGATTTTTCGGCTTGAATTTCAGCATGCGACATCTCTACTTGGGTGGCGCAAGGGGTAGTGGAACATCCATGCAAACCAATGGTTTAAATACCAACCCCATGTAAAATGGGTTATGTTTGGTTGAGCTATGCATGAATACATTGTAGTTGTACTAAACATAGGGAAGACTCTCATCCCATGTGCGGGGATTCTTGGAATTCTACATGCACAACATATGCATGATCATTCGATTGACGAACTTCATTTGGAGATCCTTCTGAGGGTGGAAGGTAATGGATTTTTTGAGCTTGGTGTCTAGCAGTGATTAGAGGATTGACCAGAAGGTTTTCATGAACTAGACCATGCCCATGCCAAAGGAGAATTTTTCCAAATTTCTATATAGCTTGTGTTGTCGTAGAATGTGCAGAACTGGCTGAATATGTTCCAAGTGTTCCACCCAATTATTTTGGTAGATGAAAATGTCCAGTTACACCACCAAAAAATAATTGGTGAAAGGCCACAAGATATCATCCATCATTCTCATGAAACTTTTTAGGGTATTCATCAAACCAAAGGGCATGACCAACCATTCAAAAGTACCTTATTTGGACCTGAAGGTAGTTTTCCATACATATTTATTGTCTATCGAGACCTAATTGTAGCCAGACTTCATATCAATCTTAATGAAGTATTTCGCCCCCTAGATCTGGTCAAGGAGATCATTGGACTGGGGAATCATGTACTTATTCCAAACTATCATATTATTTAGGGATCGGTAATCGATGTCGAGTCATCACGTCTCATCCTTCTTCTGCACAAGTATGATTGGGATTCCACATGGTGATGAGCCAAGTTATATGTTCCCCTTTTGGAGTCATTTTTGGATCTAATGCTTGATGTCCTCTTTTTCTAATAGAGAGTGGCAATAGAATGTCCCATTGGGTAGCGGTGTGCCGAGGGTTAGATCGATTGAATGCTTGAAATGACAGTGTAGAGGTACTCCATTGGATGAGGAGAAGGTGTCTTTGTACTCTTCCATGACCTTATCAACTTGCATATGTTACATGGATATTTTAGTCATGGAGTCCATCGATGAGGTTGCAACCTTCTGCTCACTTTAGGAGCGAATCACAAAGAAGACAAAGTTCTAAGTCTAAGAGATGACCTTCTCTTGACAATTGAATCCATTAGGACTGAAACGACAACCTCATAGGGATACAAATGCTCCTGCATTTTTATATAGGTGGTACTCCTCTCTCTTTTCAATATATTCTTGGAATTCTAGATTTTTCAAAATAATATAGGACTTTGAGAAAGTTCATCGTGATATTCAAAGAAATATAAATATTGTAGTAAAATACAATAATTTTTTTTGTTTTTAAAGAGAGACGCTGAGAGATGACCAGGAACCTCACACATAACATATTTGAAAAACATAAGCGAAATTTCCTCACATTCATCATTGTCAAACTAAATATTTTTTATCACATAAAATAAAAGAAAATGTTATGCACACATAACAAAAATTTAATAGAGTAAACACATGTGGATATAAAATAAATAAAATGATATATCAATCTCAAATATTTTATACTCAAAACGCATAGTTATAAACTACTGTCAAAACTGATCCCAAAATAGTTCTGTTGGTATTTCTGAGAAATACAAAGTCTGTTACAAATCTTGGAAATTTAAATGCATTTGTCCTTAGGACTAGGATTGGGGGTGTCATGGACCATAAATAAAATATAAACAAGATGTAAGTTGTGGAGAGAAGATGGTGGTCAATGACATAGTAGCAATAACTACAAAGAAGAAAGGAAGGAGTTATCATATTTCAGTTAAACCTTTCTACTCAAAGAATCAGAGTAAATGGATGAAAAGATGATAAAGAAAGCAATATGTGATCAACATAAACTTACTATGATGGTCTCTCCCTCTTTTAATTGATATTTGTTGTCCTTTCATTTTCCTCATTGACGATTATAGGAACCATCACAACTACTGCTTCTTGGCCTTCTTTAGTTAATTTATCAATTTCCTTTTTAAACCAATCTTCAATGTAATTTTTCATTGGTGCAACATTTATTTCATGCATGATTTTGATATTCAATAATTCACCTTCCAAATCTATTTTTTTTTGTAACTAGGGGAATCTGTAACAACAGCAATATCGTACTCGCGTGACACATGGTCGAATCCTGTCGGCTTCCTTATAACCCCTAGGGAGGAAGGCACAACCCTCAAGCACACCCTCTGAGTAAATTAGGGTGAGAATTGACCTTGAGACCTCTTTTTACATATTTCCTTCCATTTACACGGCACTTGCCAATCGGTCTACACCCCTGCGAGCCCTTCCAAATCTTTTAATTCATGAGAAATGCCATGTATTTCCTCTTTGATATCTTGATTTTTCACAGAATAATCAACCAACCAATTATGTGTCTCTTCTTCATTATATTCAATTATGCCATAAAATTTCTCAGTCGATAATCCCTTTAATATATCCACATGTTCATCAAATTTTTGCTTTGTCATAAACATTTAATTGAGAATTAACTTAGGATATTGTACCCCATGAAAGCTTCCTTCCAGATCTATGTATGTTATTCTTTTGAACAATTCTTCTGTTTTTACTATGGCTTCACTACATGCTTGGACAATGTTATTCAAATTCTTGATATTTTCTTTCCAACATGAACAGTTGTTTAATTCGACTTGTAGAAGGCATATCCTCTTCTCTTCTTTTCAATTTTCTCATATTTGAGACTATAAAATACTAAATATATAAAATCATGCGAGAGATAAAATAAGTTATTTCTTGACCTGCCAACCTGGTAAATAACCATGCAATTTCTCGATAGGGGTTTTTAAAAGACTCAACGTGGATTCTGGTTATGTCTGCTGGAATAGACTGACTTTAACATATTTCGAAAAACTTGTGGTGAAAGAGAAATTGGGCAATGATCCTAGAGCTGTATAATTCTTTTACCTGGAACATACTTGTACACACACCATGAAACAAGTTATTTACAATAAAAAACCTGAAGGACACACCTAGCACGATCGATTCTAGATGCCAAAATTACGTATCTTCAGGAAGGAGGAGATGAATAATAATAATATGCTCCTGACCACTGGAAGTTCTGGTCTTCACGACCAAATATATTCAAAGTATCACCAAAAACCTATTTTCTAGCTGATGTTGCAATAGGTTGACAAGACTATTTCTTCAACTGAATAATAACCTCAAATAAATCTTTTGGGAGAGATAATGATAATTTAATGCTTTGGAAAATGGATATTTAATGCAATTTAATGAGTAATTCCTTGAGCCTTTCACCGTTAATGACGATATTTTTGGATCCTTCAAAACAATTGTTATCATTAAACAACATTTAATGCATATTGTGAAAAGAAACATAATGGTTGGGACAAACGAGAGTGAGTTTTAATATGAAACTTTTCATGAACCCGCGAAGCTGGGAACCAACGAACCCGTGGTTATGGATGATAAAAAAAAATACTAAGTGTAGAAATGTGGTCTATCGAACTTGCATGAAAAAGGATTAAAATAATTTGGAGCTCGACACCCAATATAAATAGGATGGTAAAAATGTAGATCACAAAACCTGGGGTACAAATTGAAGGTCACAAAAGTTGGAAGATGAGAGCTTGAACCCGCGAACCCGTGAAATTGAAAAATGGTAAAGCGTAGCAACCAAATTATGACCTGATCAAGTGGATAGATATGAATTTCTGGGCAATCACCAACCCACAAACCCACATATCACTTAAATGTGAGTAATTATAGTAACGAGAAAGGGAGAGGAGAGAGGATGAAATAAAAAGGGAAATAAGGGGAGGTGTATAAGAGGGAAAAAATGTAAAAAATAAGTTGGCAAGATAGAATGGGGAAGGAAAACAAGGAAGCACAAAATTATCAACTAGCTCCAACTATGGGATCATAACCCCCCGTGGGTTGTCAAGAATCCAGAATGCTTCCATACATTTGGCTACAAAGTCAATAGGTAAGGATATACAAACTAAGTAAATGAAAATTATGTACAAGGAAATGAGAAAATTTCAAGGGAATAAACCTTTCAAATGTTTTCCATTAACAAGAAGCATTAACATTTTACCCTTCATATATTTGAGCATATAATAATTAAAACCCAAGAAATTTTCAATGATATATGGTCCAACCCAAGTTCTTCGAGTTTTGTGTGCGTCGTTGGTTTCTCCTTTGCTTTGTTCCAGAGTAACATCAGTTCACCCCTTTGGAAATTTTTTACGGTTTCATTCTGATCAAAATATGTTTTGATACTTTTCTATCTCTAAGAAGTTCTATTCAAGTCTTTACTTACATCTTCCTACAATTTTAATAATTGGTTCACTCTCTTTTGCATAGGCGAAGTCTTTTGCATCATTTGTATTAACTACAAAAGTGAAGGAATTTAGCTCGAGGCTAATTGGCCTTTTTTCTTCTTTCCCATAAACCAATGTGTACAGAGACATCCAAGTGTTGTCTTTCAGAGTCATTTTCCCCGTCCACAAAGCATCAGTCAACTTCAAATTCCAATTCCTTTGATTCTTATCAATAGTTTTCCTCAATATCTGAATAGGTGTCTTATTAGTGGATTCTGCAAGACCATTCCCTTGTGGATAATAATTTGATGATTTCCCCATAACGATCCCATATTCTCCACAAAATTATGTAAATATTGAGCTAATAAAAATTGAGGCATTGTCAGTGATGAATTTTTATGGAACATCGAACCTTGAAAAATATTATCTTTCAGAAACTTAATCAACTCTTCATAGTCATCCCTTTTTAATGCTACTACTTCTGTCCACTTTGTAAAATAATCTATAGTTGTGAAGATATATGTATGTCCTTTTATTGACTTTGGATTTATTGGTCCAACGACATCGAGTACCCATTGGGAAAATGGTTGTTCTACAAATATAGGATGTAATGTCATCGTATATTTTTTCATTTTCCTTGAAAATTGTTGACAAGATACACACTTCCTTATGGCAACATATGAGTCTTTAAAAACTAATGGGAAATAAAAACCAACTCTTATTATTTTATGGGTGGTGGTAGTAGGCATAAAATTTCCACCACATATGCCTTCATGGAATTCATTCATCAATTATTGAGTTTTCCTTTCATCAACACATCTCAACAATATGTTAGCAATCAACACATATTGACTTGACTGCATATTCAAGGTTCTTCGCTCTTAAGGGTTCATGGTGACTGGAAATTGTCCAGACCTCAAGTAGAATATAATATGTTTATACCATTATGAAACTTCCATGGGTTCTCCTACTGATACTGAAATCACTCCATCCAAAGAATCATTATTTGCAATGAGCTTACATAAACTCTTTCCTTTAACTACCTTTAAAGGTTTAATTTCAATATCATATTCTTGAATATTTTCCATCCAGTTTTCCCATTTTACTTCTCTCAATTGTTGATTTAAAATAATCTTCACAGGAGAATATGGAACATACACAATGACATGAGAATTTATTATGTATGTCCAAAAGTGCACCACCATTTTCACAAGATATAGGGCTTGCTTCTCCAATTCTGAATATCTCAATTCATAATCATGAAGGGTCTTTCTCTTGAAGCTAATTGGAAATTCTTCACCCGTGGCATTCCTCTGAGTAAGAATAGATGAAACAATGGTTTCTATAGAGAACGGATAAATGAATAAGTCTATTTGAAAATCTGGGCTAATGAGAACTAGAGTTGTAGTGATTTGCCTTTTGATATTATTAAAAGCTTCTTGTATATCTGTGGTCCATTCAAACCTTTGGTCCTTTTTCAACAATAAATTGATTGGCTTCACAATACTTGCATACTCAAGGACAAATCTTCGTACAAAGTTGATCTTGCCAAAGAAAGATTGAACTCCCTTCTTAGATGATGGGGGTTTGAGTTTATTTATAGATTTAATTCTTTCTGGATCAATATAGATTCCTTCCTTGCACACAATACGACCCAATAGTTTGCCTTTAGTTACAACAAATAAATATTTCTTTGGATTTAAAGAAACACCATATAACCTAAACCTGTCAAAAACTTTCCTCAAGTGATGAATGTGATCACTCCTTGTTTTTTAGTGCATTTTTAAGTCATCCTGATAATCCACCATGAATTCTCCTATCAATCCCTCAAAAGCATGATCCATAGACCTATGAAATATAACTCTTGCATTTTTTAAACCAAAGGGAATTTGAGCATATGCATATGTCTCCCAGGGTGTTATAAGAGTTGTATTTTCTCTGTCTTCTTCAACTACCAAGACTTGATTATACCCAGAAAAACCATCTAACATGGACATGCAGGTTGATATCATGACTTTTTGGATAAGAAACACCATGTTAGGAAAAGTATAATTATCCTTTACACTTTATTTTTTAACATCGTTGAAATATACACACATCTAAATATCCCCAGACTTTTTTCCCACAATCATAGAGTTTGAAAGCCAATCAGAATTTTTAATGGGGTATATTATTCCATCCTTCTTTAATTTCTCCAATTCAACCTTTACTGGTGGTTTTAATTTTGGGTTCATTATCATTATCTTCTTCTTGACAGGATTTTCCCCTTATCTCAAGGGAATAATGTGTTGAAATATTGTTTTATTATATTCCTTCAAATATTCATAACTCCATGTGAACACATCAAGATATTCTTTAAATAATGTTACATATTGATAAACTTGATTATACCCAAGACTTGATTATGTTAGAATATTGGATGTGCTCGTTTAACTGTAGACAATATAGCAATATTGTCACCCAACCATAGGCTGAAGCCACCCCCAAGCACCTTATACTTGACAGAGAATGATTCAAGAAGAAAACAATAGCCAACCAAGGATAATTCATAGACATAACCAAGACTGATTAGAAATTCCAACAATAACCAACCGAAAGACCGAGCCTAAACCATGAAACCAGATTACAGCAGTTGACGGCTGCAACTGCTCCCCAGAGTTGCACACTAGCCCTGTTTCTGCAATGTGCACTTCTTCCGAGCTAAAATTCTAAGTAGTGTGTGAAAAATGAGGTCTGGCTACTTGTATTTATACCGATTCCTATTTTGTTTGGGTTGAGTTCTCATTCTAGAGACTACATACTTAATATCAATTATTTCCTTAAGTTGAACTGTCTTCTAGGGTTATGTTCAATTCTTTAGGGTTATTTCTTGTTTCCCGAAATATTCTATTCTCATCAGGGTTACACGTGGAGGTAAATACCTCCCGAAGATACCATAATATCATCACTCCCTCCTAGATAGGGAGGTATTGAAGGAAATGATCTTGAGCACAAACATACCATTCAATTGGTAGCATCATCATAGTCGTATAGACTATCTCATGATTATATCACGAGCACCATCATAAATATCAATGTCATCTGACAACATCAACTGCATCATCTCTCGAAACCATACTCCATCTGAGTAATCACACATGATGTTGAATAATTAACTCACTCCAAGGAGTGATACAAAAACCATTCTTCTAAGCCGGACATATTTCCTATAAGAATAAATGTCCTGGATCATTTTTTGTCTAGAGAATGTCTTTCCATTAGTACACTGATCATCCATCTAGATGATAATTATTTTCAACATTACTGATAGCCTACAAGGCAATCATAACAGTGTCATTCAATAGAACACAATTGTGTTTATCCATAGTAGTACACAACTACAATCTAGTGGCACACTACCACACTAAGTAGAACACAACCACTTAATCAGTGACACATAGTCACAACCAGTGGAACACATCCACCACAGTAGAAAAAATCTATTGTCCAGAGACATACAGTCTCCATAGAAATCATATCATTTGATATCAACCTGCACAGAAAAAAATTGTCATGATATAGACTGAATCATCTAAGCCATTCTTCCACTCACATCTATGAGATCTGGAAGAACATCTTCCCTCAAAAGGTAAAACATCATTCATGAGCTACTGGACTATTCTTATCAATCATATAAGAACAATTGTCATGATTTCTGAGCATGGACCATTCACCTATCTAGGCCATTCCTTCGGCACTAAACAATGTGCAACCTAGAGAGAATGAGTCTGCCCTAGGGAATGCTTGTCCCCTGATTGTTGAACCTGGACCATTCACCTAACTGGGTCATTCTTCCGGCACTAAACAAAGTGCAACCTAGAGAGAATGACTTTTCAGACCATTTCCTAAGGAAATGATTTTCTTGCACCAACCTCCAAAACAGACCATTCTTCGAAACTGCTCACAATTGTGAGCTTCTAAAGAATGACTATCTGATGAGGTGGACCAGTCTTCTTAACCACTATTGAGAGTCACCATCAAGAAGAAATATTTTCCTAGGACATTCCCCCACATTGGCCATAAGGGTAATCATTTTCTATGGTAGATCAACAATCCATCGAACCATTTTCATTACAAAAATGGTCGTTCAATATGGACCATTTTACGAAATTGAAAATGCATGTTTGTCAGAAATCTCAAACTGCTTTCTGAACTAGAAAGGAACTTCTCATCCTAGACAATTTTTCGAACTTGAAAAAAATACTGTCAATAAATCAATAGCACATCAGTGCTCCCTCTCAACCCGGGAGTCATCTCTTCCCTTATAATAAGGAATTCGTCTCCATGAGCTTCTACTTGTTTCTTGAGTATGCAAACTCTTTCATCTTGGACAAAGGAGTTACCAAAATGTTTTTTATCAACTCATCTATGGAGATAGATATTGGAGAATCACTTTTCTTTTCTAGACTTCATCATGGAGAATGTAATGCTCGATTTCAATGTACTTCAGTCTTTATAGAACAATGATTTTCTCTGAAGGGTTCATATAGATCTGATCATTATATTATATCATACTTGGATTCAACTCTTTTGTTTCCTTCTAGCTAATAACATCATGGAAAAACTTAAACTGGAACATATCTAAGTGGCACTTCCTTTGTCATCATGAGAGCTTGTCATGGATTGGCAATCCATCAACCTAGAGTTCTAATTAAGCATTCTGATACACTATCTCTTTTATAAAAAGTTTTCACCATGATTCTACTATGCATTGTAGGCTCTGCACCAAATTTTTTGAATCCATACAAGACCTATATACAAGAGTATCTTTCTGGTATGCCTCTAAACCTTTAGGTTTCTCTACATACACTCTTTTGTTCAATTAATTTGTTGAGGAGAATAGTCCTTGCACCCATGGATATTGCACGAGATATAATGTATCAGGTAAAGGTATGTTGGGAACAAACTATCATCATAGTCCTCTCTTCCATCTGGGAGAACCTTTAGTTTTGGATCTCACAATGATTTCATTCGCAAGTCTTTGATACATTGTTATTTATTGCAACTTTCATTTCTTCTACTTAATTGATTCTAGTGGGTTCAGACCAAGTTGGTAGTCTCATGATTCTTGATATAATGACTGGTTATTCTGGATTTTCATTCTCTCTTGGAATATTCATGTTATTCCTCATGTTTTTCTTTGGATCTTGGGTCCAGGGAGTTTTCTTTAGATTCCATGCCTTGAATATTCCAACTTCTTCCTTTCATGGATGTGGATGGACAACCAGGGATACTTTAAGGTTTATTTTTGAAGAAGACTTCTTCTAAAGTCAAAATGAACATGTGCTTCTTTTCATGGTTTTTACCATTGATGGGAACATGGATAGATACCTCATAATATTCAATGGATCATATTATCTAGGATTGGCTCCCTCCTAATCCTTTCTTAAAGCATGAATGCATTCTCTTCTTTCGGAATTATATAATCAACTCTCTACATCTAAGAGAGTCCATGTTGTTGCCTGCATCCTAATTACCTTCTGCAAAGTGTCACGAGTCTTTTCCTTTTGATTGTTGACTTCTTTCAGTTTTTACTTCTTCTAGATTTCTTCAGGTTTGATTATGATTTCGACAATTGTAATAACTTCCACAAGAAGTTTTACCAAGGACTGTCAATGTACTTCATCTTTCCATGTGTATTGCTTGTCTTGTCTTAGAAGAAGAATTCGATTTTATCCTGCTTGGTCTTGTTTGAGGGTTTCCTTTCCTTGGTAATTGATGCTTCATGTGTTTCCCTCCTTTTCTTTATCTCAGGACAATGACTCTTGTAGTGACCATATTTTCGACAGTTAAAGCATTGTATTTTTGACATATCTTTCCCTTGATTTGATTTCTTCCTAGAGGAAAACTTCCTTTTATTCCTGAAATTCTTGAACCTTGTTGTGAAGGTTTGATCATCATATTCCTTTTGGGGTTTCTCTTTTGCATTAATCCTTGATTCTTCTTGAGCGCAACAAGTCCAAAGTTCCTCAAATGTAGGATACTCCTTCCTTGTGTTCATGCTTGCGAAAAATGCATCCCATGTCCTGGGAAGACCATTGAGTACTATGTTTACTAGTTCCTTCTCTAAAATGAATTCTTCAATATCTTATAGTTGATCTCTTAACTAAGAGATTCACACAAACTATGACGTTATGTTTTCATCATCATTCATTTTCATGTCACATAGATCATTCTTCAGACTCATTACTTGTCCAATGTTTATGACTGAGAAGAGGTTTGTTAGGGAATCATACATATTCTTAGATGGGTGAAGATGGGATATGTAGGGTATCAAGTGGTATTTTATAGACTCCACTATGCTACTCATGGAATTGATTTCATTGTCTTTGAACTTCTCTATAACTGCAACGTTCTGAGGTTCCTTCTCTTTTCCTTATTCAAACTCTACTTCCACAGTCTTTCCTTTCACAATATCCAACACTTTATTCTTGGAAAGCATGAGATCAATCCTTGTATTCCATGATCTGAAGTTAGAATCCCCTTCTGACTTGTTTTCTAACTTCATAGAGTAAGTCATAATTGATTTGACTTGGTCAACCCTTGATCTTCACCAAAATCTCAAACTTGACATCTTAGCTTGTTGAGAGTACCAGGAGATGCGCTAGGATAAGGTGTACTATTCTATCAATAAATTATATCAATCTCTTCACTTAGGTGCCTCAACAAGAGATTTAGGGTTTTGTTGCTGCAACAAAAACTCACTGCAACTACAACTGAGCAAATTCTCCCAATCTATCTTTGAGTTGTTAGACTGTCTGAAGATAGTATGGGTCCATAAACTATTAGAATATTCTATGTGCTCATTTAACCATAGACAATATAACAATATTGTCACCCAATCATAAGTGGAAGCCACCCATGAGCACCTTATACTTGACAGAGAATGATTCTGGAAGAAAAAAATAGCCAACCAAGGCTAGTGCATAGAGAGAACCAAGACTGATCAGAAATTCCAACCATAACCAATAGAAATTCCGAGCCTAAAAAAGGAAACCATATTGTGGCATCTATCGGCTGGAGCTGCTCCCCAAACTTGCGCACTAGCCCAGTTTCTGTAGTGCGCACTTCTTCCCAGTTGAAATTTTGAGCAGTGTGTGCAAAATGAGGTCTGAATACTTGTATTTATATTGTTTCCTGAGATGTCTGGGCCGAATTCTCATCTTGTCTTCTAAGGTTATGTTCAATGGTTTAGGGTTACTTGTTGCTTCCTGAAATATTCTATTCTCATCGGGGTTACACGTGGAGGTAAATACCTCCTACAACTACCATAATATCAATATATTCTTCCCAGAAAAGCCATATAATATGGGCATGCAGGTTGATCCTGTGACTTCTTGGAGAAGAGACTCCATGTTAGGAAAAGGATAATTATCATTTATGCTTTATTCGTTAACATCTATGAAATATACACACATCTGAATCTCCCCAGTCTTTTTTCCCACTATCATAGGGTTTGAAATCCAATCATAATGTCTAATGGGGTATATTATTCCATCCTTCTTTAATTTCTCCAATTCAACCCTTACTAGTGGTTTTAATTTGGGGCTTATTATCCTTATCTTCTTCTTGATAGGATTTGCCCCTTCTCTTAAGGGAATAATGTGTTGAAATATTGTTTTATCGTATGCCTTCAAATCATCATAAATCCATGTGAACACATAAATATATTGTTCAAATAATGTGACATATTGATCAAATTTGCCAATTGTGCAATCAACTCCAAAATTGATGTATTTTTGGGAACTATTAGTTCATATATTAATTTTTCTTCTCTCTTGAACCTTTCGAAGAGATTCTTCTTCCAGGAGGTTTTTAGCATGACCGTCTCTTGTAAAAAGAGACTGGGATTGAATAGAATTCCTCGAGACAACAGTTATGTCATTTTCATCATATTAATCACCGTCCATAAAAAAAAAATCCATTTCTTCATCATTCTCAAATACTTGTAAATACTCCTAATTATCTGGTATAGAAGGTCAAACTATTCTTTTTACTTGAAAAGTTGTTTTCCTCTAAACATCATCTGGGTTGGATAATGAGGTCGCCAAAGCTAATGAATCTTCCTTTCGATTTTTGTCCATTTGGACGAAAGAAATATTGAAAGATCTGAAGGCTTGCATAAAATCATTAACTC
Organism: Picea engelmannii; assembly: GCA_009831015.1. NCBI lineage: Eukaryota > Viridiplantae > Streptophyta > Pinopsida > Pinales > Pinaceae > Picea > Picea engelmannii. Next base: position 255,505 of record ML778216.1, read on the forward strand.
TTTTGAATTATACTAAGTCTTTCCTTTTTAATATTATATACCTTGGTAACTTGATTTATTACCAATTCAGAGTTGCCTGTCAGAATTATATGTTATATCTTCATTTCTCATGCGAAAACCATTCCTTGAATCAAAGCTTTGTATTCTTCCTCATTATTGGTGCACGGAAATTCAAGTCTAATAGCATGTGGATGCACAGGAATTCCTAGGTTTATAAGGATGGTTCCAACTCCACTCCCAGAACTTGAGAAAACTCCATCAAATGATATCCTCCAATAAGCTTCAAACTGATTCTTTTAATTTTCCATATCTTCCATACACTCCATGTCTTCAATCTTCTCCATCTCTATGATAGTATAGTTTCTTATCCCATTGTCTATATAATCTTCCATTAGTTCATTATCCTTCTTTTTGAAGGAAAACAGTCTCTTGGGTTCACGAGGGACCTTAATCATTGCTCCTTCTTTATTTGGTAGCATCATGAAACTTCCATAATTCATTATGTATCCCCCAATCATAGATTACCAATATCTTCCTAAGACAATTCGATATTGAGGAGGAAGGTCTACCACAATAATATTGAAAACTATAATAATATGTTGAGCTATCGTGATCCAAGAATAAAAATATTAGATTTCTCCATAAGATGGCACTTGTCTAGAATCAATTTCATATATACTCTCACCATTTTCATAATATTTGGTGTATCTCATGCTTGATGCCTCCATGACCACCAATGGCATAATATTATTGGTCCCGCTAGTGTCATCTAAACAATTATGAATTGAAACATCATGATTTTCAATTGAAATATAAAAAGGTGGGATTTTACCTCTCAATTTGAGGGTTGATGTGTTCTGGCTTTGGTTTTGACTTATAACAACAACCTCCATTTTTCCATATGGATCATCCAACAATCTCAAAATATTTTCCCTTTGTTGATGTATCTTTACCACTTATGTAAAAGGAAGGGTTATCTTTATCTTATTCAAGTCCTCTACAACAGTGTTTCTTTTTGGGCAAGTTTGAAACTAGGTGTTGATTCTTTGTTCTAGTGTTATTTGTCACATTTTCATTTGCCTCTTTCTCATTCACATTTTCTTTATCTTTTTCTTGAATTGTTTTTTTTTCTCAAAACCTTTTTTATTTTTGGATTTATTTACAAATGCTCGTGTCTCGGAAACATTTTCTTGTGAGACAGGGTCACTATCACCTTATTCAAATATATACATGGATGTCTTGAATCCATCCATATGTACAGTTTCATAACTTTCATCAAGTAAATAATCATTTCCTTGCTCAACTATTTTCTCATCATATATATCATCCAACACAACTGAATTTGGGATTGGTTCCCTGGGAACCCTTTGTCTTTGTTGATTATCAGTGTTTTCAAACATCACTCTCTTTTCTTGGGGATGGTTCCTTATTTTCTCTTGGACTGAAATTCTCTGATTTGCTACATAATTATCACCTCTTATTAATTTGGTTATCTCATTTTACCTTTGCTTGATTATTATATTGATTTGAGTAACATCAATTCATTGCTTAGTTTCTTGTGCTGCAACAAGGTCTACCTTCACATCTGGTATGGTTCCCTTAAAAATTCCTCCTCCAATTGTTTGATTTTGGATCATTCGCGACTTCTTATCTTCATTCTTGCTTGTGCTAGAGGCTCCTTGATCATCAATATTTAGGCCTCCTAGTTGCCTCTTTACTGTTTCCAAGATAATATCATGGTCAACACATGTTTCAATAATAATTTCTTCCATATCAGTGGCCTTAATCAATGCTTCTTCCTGTTGCACGAAATTGCAAGTAGTCAGCGCTCCCTGCATGTATCTTGACAAGGGACTAATCACCTCTCATGGATCCTTGAAATCTGGTGGTGGTGAGTTTACCAATCACATGCGGGTTTTGGTGTAATGGTGGCAATACTACCAACAATTGGTATCATAGAAAGGTTACTTCAAGACTCAGTTTAATCACTCGAAGTTTGACCTTTAATAATGGATAAGAAATCTGATTTTACTAAGCATGGATTACCACTATTTGATGGACATAATTATGCTTTTTGGAGTATTAGGATGAAGTTGTTTTTACAGTATTAAGGAGTAGATGTTTGCCAAGCTATGTTGAATGAATATAAGGGTCCAACAACAACTCCAACAGATGTTGTAGGAAAGAAACTCTATGAGAGTAATTCCAAAGCTATGTATGCAATACTTGGAGGATTGGTAGGTTCAAAATTTGTTAAGGTAATGCAATGTAAGTCAACAAAAGAGTTATGGGAAAAAATGAAGAAGGTATATGAAGGAGATACTAAAGTTAAGAATGCTAAATTACAATCATATAGAATTCAATTTGAAAGTTTAAAGATGGAAGAATCTGAAGATATATCTACCTATTTTTTACGTATTTATGAGGTAGTCAATACTATGAGAGGTTTAGGAGAAACAATTGGAAATGGTATTATTGTGAAAAAAGTGCTTAGATCTTTACCTGCAAGATTTGATCCCAAAATATCTTCTTTAGAAGAAATAACTGAAATTGCTACTTTACTAATGGATGAGTTGTAGGGAATACTAATAGCATATGAGATGAGGACATCCAATGAGAATCCTTCCAATAAGGAAGCAAATTTCAAGGTAGCAAAGAAGGACAAGAAAAAGGTTGAAACAAAAACTAGTAATCATGAGGATTCAGAAGAAGACATGGAAGAAGTTAACGTTGTCAAAAATCTAAAAATAGGTACTGGCAAGTACAAACGTAAAATTCCTCTCAAGTGATTTAATTGTGGTAGAATAGGGCATTTTTCTTCTAAGTGTCCTTTCAATAAACATTATGATGGAGAAGAATAAAGTAACATCAAAACCAAAGAATATAAGAAAATGTATAAGAATCCATTTCAAAGAAATTCTTATTAAAAGAAAAGTCTATTCATCAAAAATAATAGTGAATCCTCAGATATAGATGAAAGTAATGAAAGTTCAGATATAAGACCTTTTATGGCTATGGAAAATCATAATGATGAAGTTATTGAAGAAGAAGAAGGTGAAGTTGATCTGGAAGATGAACTTGTAAGTGCTTTGTATAAACTAAAGAAATTAAGAAGATAATGTAAACAATTCAAAAGAGAAATTGAGAGTTTAGATCAAGAATTACAGAAGTCAAACAATTTAATTGAAAACACTGAGATCATGTTAGTTGACTTAAAACTCAAAACAGAAGAGGCTAGAGTGACTGAATAAGCTCTAAATAATATACTTATAAAAAAGGAAAAGGAAAATGAAGGTTTAAAATTTGAAGTAGTTTAATTAAGAAAGAAAGTACAGTAAAATAACATGAATCATAGTTCACAAGTGTTGGATCAAATTATCTGTAGTCAAAGATCAACTTATGATAAGAATGGAATTGGGTATAAGTCTAAAGTTACTAATACAATATCTAGTTCAAGTTTTGAAAAAGTAGGTACAAAACATACAAATGAGAAAAACACCTACAAGCAAAAGGGATCAGAAAAACAAGATGATAATCAAGCTTAAATAGTGCATAGAAAAAGTTATGGAAATCATCAAAATAGGTTTGAAGGTTACTATTTCTTTTGTTATAAGTATGGACGCAAAGCAACTTTTTGTAATGTTTTTTCAAGAAACATAAGTGCACATAACAACCATGGCATATCTAGATTTGAATATGAAAGAAGAGATGATAAATCTATTTAGAACAATGTGAACAACTCACATAACAGATTTGATGCTTTGAAATTTGAAGTTGAATGCTATAGGCGTAATAAATTTGGACATATTTCAAGAAACTTTCCAATGAATTTTCAAAAATCTGTTATAAACCAATACGCAAATCAGAAAACTAGTTATTGGAAAAGGAAGAATGATCATTTAGAAATTGAAGAGTGAAAAATTTCCTTACAAGATGATCATAAAGTTAAATGGTGTTTGGACACTAGATTCTCAAAACATATGACAGGAAGAAAACAAATCTTTGATTATTTAGATGAAAGAAAATAAGGTTCAGTCACATTTGGTAATGATCAATCAACTCGAATAGTTGGAAGAGACATTGTTTGTTTGAACAAAGACATAATGGCTGAAAATGTTTTATTGGTTGAAAATATGGAACATAACTTGTTGAGTGTAAATCAAACATGTGATAAATGGCATGTTATGATATTTGATTCTAAACAATGTCAAATCAGGGATGTTAAAACAAATCAGTTAGTTGGAACAACTACAAGGACATCAAATAACATATACATTTTAGATGAGAAGGATGAAAATTGTTATCTTGGACATGAAGATGAAAGAAGGTTATGGCATAAAATACTTGTGCATATTAACTTTGACAATCTGATTCAGTTAAATAAAAAATAGGCAATAAGGAACTTACCTATCATAAAGAATCTTTTCAACTCTATTTGTAAACAATGTCAACATAGTAAGGAAACTAGAGTCAAGTTTAAAACAAAGGAATATTCTACAACAAAACCTTTGGAAATAATGCATGATGATGTATGTGGACCTATGAGGACAACATTTCTAAATGGTGAAAGATACTTTCTATTATTTGTGGATGATTTTACTCGAATGACTTGGTTGTTTTTATTGAAAAAGAAGTCTGAAACATTTAGCTGCTTTCATGTTTTCAAAGAATTGACTAAAAATGAAATTGATATGAAGATTAGGTGGTTAAGTTCAGACAATGGAGGAGAGTTTATGTTAAACGAATTTAACAATTATCGTGATGAAAATGGAATTAAAATACATTTCTCTGTTATAGAAACACCTCAACAAAATGGTGTTGTTGAAAGAAAAAACAGAATTGTTATGGAAATGGCAAGAACAATGTTAAATGAGTCCAGATTGAATGACATGTTTTGGCCTCAAGATGTTCACACCGTTGTACACATCCCGAATAGAAGTTTTCTAAGAAATAATACTGATAAGACACCCTATCAATTATGGAAAGGAAGACCAAGAAACATAAAACATTTTAGAATTTTTGGGAGTAAGTGTTACATTAAAAGAATTAATAAAGATCTGGGAAAATTAGACTCTAGAACTGATGAAGGCATATTGGTTGGATATTAATGTTCAGTAAAGGCTCATAAATGCTATAATTTCATATTAAGAAATATTCTTCAATCTATAGATGTAAGGTTTGATGAGTCCTCATTTTTGAAGTCCAAATCTAAACAAAAGGATCAACAAATACATGAAATATATGACAAGCATAAGATGGATGAAGAGGTAAGTGAAACAAAATAAACTAAGGCTACTGAAAGTGAACAATTAATTCCTACTTTGATACAGGGCACAACTCCATCAAAAAGCATGACTCCATCAAAGACTCCAAGCAAGAGAATACATAAAAATCACCCTGAAGAACAAATAATTGGTGACTTAAATGTAGTTGTTGGAACAAGAAGAAGAAGGCAAGAATCCACCTCAACTCATGAACAAGTATCTTTACTTTCGCTGATTGAACCCAAAAGTATTTAAGAAGCAATTAAAGATGAACACTGGATGAAAGCAATGAATGAAGAACTTAGTCAAATAGAAAATAATAAGACATGGGAATTGGTTCCTAGACCTTTGAATAAGAATGTCATAGGGGCTAAATGGGTTTTCATAAATAAGATGGATGAAGAAAGTAAAATAACTAGAAATAAGGCTAGATTGGTTTGTAAAGGGTATGCACAGGAAGAAGGAATAGATTATGGAGAAACTTTTGCTCCTATTGCAAGAAAGGAATCCATTAGACTGATTCTAGATTATGTCAGTTCTAAACACGTTAAAGTTTAACAAATGGATGTAAATTTTGCATTTTTGAATGGTGATTCAGAGGAATAAGTATATATGGAACAACTAGATGGTTTTCAGGTACAATAAAAAGAACAATGTGTTTACAGGTTGAAAAAGGCATTGTATGGGCTGAAGCAAGCACCAAGGGCTTGGTATTCTAGACTTGACAATTACTTGAGGTAGTAAGGATTCAGGAAAGGTAACAATGATACTAATCTTTAGATTAAAGAAGAAAATGATAGGCTGATCATTGTTGAGATATATGTAGATGATATAATTTTTGGTAGTGATGATGATAGGCTCAATAAACAGTTTGTTGAAAGTATGCAGAAAGAGTTTGAGATGTCCATGCTAGGAGAAATGATGTTTTTCTTAGGATTACAAATTACTCAATCTGATAAAGGTATTTCCATTTCTCAAACCAAGTATATCAATGAAATTCTTAAGAAATTTCAGATGGAAGATTCTAAACCAGTTGGCACTCCCATGATTACTAGTTGTAAATTAAGGAAGTTTGATGATACTAAAGATGTTGATTAGATAGTGTACATATCTATGATTGGTAGTATTCTTTATGCTACAGCTACAAGACCTGATATTATGCATGCAGTTTGTCAAGTTGGAAGGTTTTAGGGTTCACAAAAAACTTCTCATCTACTTGCAGTCAAAAGAATTTTTATATATCTTAAGGGGACAACAGAGTATGGTTTGTGGTATCCTACAGATAATCAAATTGATTTATATGGTTTCACTGATGCTTACTGGGCAAGTTGTGTTGATGAAAGGAAGAGTACTAGTGGAGCAACATTTTTTCTTGGAGGATGTCTTGTAAGTTGGTCAAGTAAAAAACAATCAACAATGTCTCTATCTACTGCTGAAGAAGAATACATAGTAGCTACAACTTTTTGCACTCATGTTCTATGGATGAAACAGATGATGGAAGATACGCATATTCATTATAATGAACCTATACCTATCTTATGTGATAATACAACTGCAATTAGAATTTCTAAAAATCTTGTTATGCATTCAAAAAAAAAGCACAATCCCATCAAATTTCATTTTCTAAAAGAGAAGGTTATGTCTAAAGTTATTAAATTGGAATATGTTTTCACAAAGGATAAAATTGTAGATGTAGTTACTAAACCTTTACCTAAAATTCATGTTGATAGTCTCAGGGATCAGTTAGGGGTTTACCCTCTATAATTTCATTTCACTCTCAAAGTTTGCAAGGGATTCATAATAAAATCAGACTTCACAGGTTTATTGACTATTTTGATAGGGGGAGTTGCTGCTGAAATGATACATCTTTACAGGTGGTTTTATTTTCTCAGGGGGAGTATGGATGTTTCCTTTTCCATAGATTTCAAAAGGGGGAGAAGAGATTTAAAGTTTTCCATCAATGCCAAAGGGGGATTTTGTTGGTTAGTTTTCACAGGGATTGGTTTTGTCATTAATGTCAAACTTAAATCCATAAGACCGAGAGAAGAAGATGAACGGTGGTTAGTTGAGAGTTCCTTTGAAACTCAAGAATTCAAAAAGGAAGGAGCGCATAGTATAAGAGAACGGATCTTAGGCGTTAGATCCGAGCGCGGGGCCCGACTGTCGTCAGATATAGAAGAACCTGCACATTCTTTAATGTGCAAGGTGAAGCGGGCTTATAAAATCCTAAAAGCAAGAGGACCGTCCATCTTTGGACAGGACAGGTGGTCACATATCATCTTTTCACTAACTGGAAAGTTAAAGAAAGGAGGTGCTCCAACCTTTGATATCGCGATATGTGAAATCGCAAAACGCAAAGTCCCAATGAGATCAGGATCATCTGATCACGAAAGGTCATGGGCCGTCCATTGGGAAAAAGAGGATATCGGGGATTGTGACTTGGAGTGTCGAAACACTTCATCATAGGAATGCCGAAATGACAAAATGAAAAATGTCGAAATGTGGAATGTCGAAATGCCGAAATACGAAATGCCAAAATGCCGAAATGGGAAATGCATTTTTGCCGTAGGCAGTGGTTACCGTTGATGGTCATGTGAGAGGGAAAATCTAGCATGAAGCTACGCTCCATTTTAGGAATCACAACTTGGAGTGTCGAGACCCTTCAACACAGGATTTCCGAAATGTGAAATGCAAAACGCATTTTGATTAGCCTATGGTCACAGCCAATGGGCATATGGTTTAGCACAAGTGTCTTATTGAATTTCTCGAGGGTTATTCTATGATGAAAAGTAAAAACAAGCATATGTTCATCGAACGGTGCTGATTAAATATTTAAATTGATCGTGTGGATGTTGTTATTCTTGATGCCTTGGCCAATAATGATCATTGTAAGGTAGTTATTCAGTTATTGTAACTGAATCTTTGAATCCTTATGGTTCTAGTGTACACTATGAATGTATAGGGTAAATATAAGTGAAATTTTGTGTGATGAAAATGATGGAATCAATGGTAGAGACATAGCTTTGAAAAAAAAAACACAGAGGAGAAAAGTAAAATTCATTTCTGTAAATTAAGATGAACTGAAATAAAATTATACAGGGACAATGAGAAGAAATGATGAAGATAGAGCAAAGACTAACGAGACAAGAAATATGCACATATTGATAAATCTAAGTGGTTTTGTCAAGAATGGATTTTGATATAAATATATAGACAAAGAAGATTTTAATGCTTAATCTTTGACATAGAAGATAAAGATTTGGTTTGCAGGTTCTTAGTGACAGAGAAGGATTCCAGAGTGGTAGGGAGGAGCAAGGGGAGAGTGTAAAAGTCTCTTGCACAAGTTGGTTCTTGTACAACTAGGATTTGTAGCTTCCATTCAGTAGGTGCTGAAGAAACAGAGGTAGCAACCTCATCTGGGTTGTAGCTCAGATAAAATAAGAATGTAAAGAAAAGTTGGAGCTTTCCTTTCATTCATAAGAAGAAGAGGTTTTTCCCTTTTGGGTTTCCTCATGAAAATATCTGTGTCATTGTCTATTTATGTGAGTGCATACTAATTGATCTAAATGAATTGTAGCAAGATATATAGTAAAAGGCATAATCTGTGTTCATTTCGGAGTCATCTGTTTTAAAGAAAAGAAATATTTTTTATCTAACTGATTCACCCCGCTGCCTCTCAGTTAGGCTATCCTGTTCAACAAATGGTATTATAGCTAGAGGTCACGATTTTGATACACAATCGCCTTGAGTTGAGGGGGAGATTGTTGCACGAGATTGCAAGTAGTTAGCGCTCCCTGCATGTATCGTGACAAGGGACTAATCTCCTCTCGTGGATCCTTGAAATCTGACGATGGTGAGCTTACCAATCACCTGCGGGTTTTGGTGTAATGAAAACATTAGTACCAACACTTCCAAGGTATCTCTATAGGATGTTCTAATAGCATATTTTACATTTGGGGTCATCACAGTCTTATAAAAACCATGTATCACTGGGCAATTAGATGTTTTATCTTTTGGAATCTTACTCAAAGTTTTATTGAATCTGATATTAAAATATCGTATTCTCTCATTCTTCCTCAAACCATCCTGGGTGAAATTAGTGAGAAGGGTATGATATGCAACTAGAGGATCTAACACAGTTAGGAACATGGATTCGAGGTCATTAAATGAACAAATTGACCTAGTGGGAAATGTCATATACCATTCATAGGGTCGTCCTACTGAGGTTTGAGGAAATAACCTTACCATCACATCATCATATTTAACACGATGAAAATCATTAACATCAAGAAATAAATTGAGGTTTCTTTTGGCATCAATTGTTCCTTCTTCAGAAATTGTTTTCAAGGTACCCTTAGGGAAAACATGGAGGTCATGTTTATCACCTCGAATATTTAAGGGGTAATCTCTTACTCTTCTTTGGTTTCCATGTATTAGGTTGTCTTGATTTCTTCCACAAACTCCTCCACCTCCTTATCTTTCTTCATGAAGTTCTCTTCATGGTTCTTCTCGTGGTTGTTCATTTCTTCCTGCCATGTCTAGAGACACATCAAGAATATTTTTTCCACTTCTTATAATATATATTTTCTTGATTTTACTTTTGGTAATGGGTGCATTGTATTCGTCCATATTCAATTATGACCTTATTATTTTTCTCTTTGAGCTTGTATTTCGTTTCTTCAGTCTTTTCTCTCGTCTCTCCTCTATCTATCGAGGATTTCTCTTTCTTCTTCTTGAACCAATGTATTCCAATATATTTCCAATTATTCCCTAGTCTTAGTCGTCATTATTAACATATTATATAGATGATGCAATATTCTTTGTTGATTATTTAATCCAATTTCTATGTGGGGTTGATCAACCTGGGGAAAAGTCATGTATCTTTCAAAAAATGCTAAACCATATTTCAAATTTTCAGTTGGTACCCATGTCGATTAAGGTTGGTTGTCATTGATGTCAACCCTTGAAGAAAGACCAGTAGCACAAATTTTTGGGTAATGGACCCAATAGTGTTTGATGTAAATATGACTCATTATTGTTTTTTCATGGTTTATAAGAAGTAAATATGGATGAACTCCAAAGTGGTCCCCTTATGGTGAAAGCCCTCACGGGAAGACGCT
>ML778216.1:280553-310092 GCA_009831015.1 Picea engelmannii
GATTACAGGTTGGTGCATGGTTGATGCACTTGTTTATGGTACAGGTTGATTACAGGTTGGTGCATGGTTGATGCACTTGTTTATGGTACAGATTGATTACAGGTTAGTGCATGCTTGATGCACTTGTTTATGGTACAGGTTGATTATATGTTGGTGCATGGTTGATGCACTTGTTTATGGTATAGGTTGATTACAGGTTGATGCATGGTTGATGCATGGTTCAGATTTATTGGTACATGTTTACAACGGTATATCTCACAGTGATAGTGTGGCAGTGGTTCCATCATTCTACTTCTACTTCAGGGTGGTAGGACGGGGCAAGGACAAGTGGTTGTAGCCACCTTCCGGTTGTAGCCAGAGAACATTGGGGGTTGTAGCCTCCTTCTGGTTGTACCCAGAGATTTGGGGAGTTGGAGCTTCCCTCAGGTTGTAGCCTGAGAAAGTAGGGGGTTGGAGCCTCCTTCCAGTTGCAGCTGGAAAACAAAGGAAGTTGGTGCTTCCACTGAATGTAATTCTTCAATACATATAAGAAAAAACATTCTGTGGTTTTTTCCCGATTTGGGTTTCCACGTAAAACATTGGTGTACTGTGTATGTGTATGATTGTTCATTTGTTCATTGCTTATTTACTTTGCAGTTATTGGATAATAATGCTTCATTGATATAGCACTTGGATTATATGGTTAAAAGGGATTAAATTTCTCTATTACTGATTCACGCCCCCTCTCAGTAATCCAACAACCCAGTATGGTCGCAAAAAATGTTGGCGCTTGAATCCGTTAGGATTGAAACAAAAACCTCACGAGGATACAAATCTCTATACATTTTTATAGAGGTAGTACTCCTCTCTGTTTTCAAGATATTCTTGGAATTCTATATTTTTGAAAACAATATAGAACTTTGAGAAAGTTCATCGTGATATTCAGAGAAATATAAAGATTGTAGTAAAATAAAACAATTTTTTTGTTTTTAAATATAGTTTTTGAGAGATGACCAGGAACCTAACAGATCACATATTTGAAAAAGATAAGAAACATTTTCGCATATCCATGATAGTTAAAATAAATGCTCCTGATCACATAAAATAAAAGAAAATTGTCTTCACACACAAGAGAACTTTAATGGAGTAAACACATGTGGAACTCGAATAAATAAAATGATAGATCAATATCAAATATTTTATACTAAAAAAGAAGAGTTATAAAACACCATCAAAACTTATCCCGAAATAGTTCTCTTGGGATTTCTGAGAAATATAAAGTATGTTTTAAAGATTCAAAATTTAAATGTGTTTATCCTTAGGACTAGGATTTGGGTTCTTATGGAACATAAAGAAAATATAAAGAAGAAGTAATATATGGAGAGAAGATGGTGGGCGATGACAGAGTAGAAAGACCCAAAAAGAATACATGAAGGAGATATTAGATTTCAGTTAAACCTTTCTACCTAAAGAAGGAGAGTAATTGGATGAAAAACTGATAAAGAAAGAAAGATGTCATCAACATAAACTTACTATGATGGTCTCTCCCTCTTTTGCTTGCTTGGTGCTATCCTTTTATTTTCCTCATTGAAGGTTATATGAACTATCTCAACTGTGGCTTCTTGGCCTTCTTTAGTTAATTTATCAATTTCCTTTTTAAACCAATATTCAATGTAATTATTCATTGGTGCAACATTTATTTCATTCTTGATTTTGATATTGAATAATTCTCCTTCCAAATTTCTTAAGTCATGAGAAATTCCATGTATTTCCTCTTCAATATCTTGATTTTTCACATAATAATCAACCAAGCAATTATCTATCTCTTCTTCATTATATTCAATTATGCCATAGAATTTCTCATCCGATAATCCATTTAATATATCAACTTATTCATCAAATTGTTTCTTTGTTATAAATGTTGAATTGATAATTAAATTAGGATCTTGTACCTCATCATTGTTTCCTACCAGATCTATGTCTATGACTATTTTGAACAATTCTTCTCTTTTTACTCTAGCTTTGTTGCATGCCTGGACATTGTTCTTCAAATTCTTGATATGTTCCTTCCAACATGCATTCCATTGTTTAATTCTACTTGGAGAAGGAATACCCTCTTCTCTTCTTTTCAATTATGTCATATTTGAAAGTTTTATTCCAAATGGAAAAACAACCTCAACGTAGAATCCTTATTCATTATTTAAATAAGCCTGAAGATATTCATGAAAATCATGTTCCCTTGAAGTGAAAGAAATAATATTTTTTGATACCTCCCATGCTTCTATTATTAGTGACATTCTCTTTTTAACATTTTTCTCTACATAACTTCAGACAATTGTGAGTAAACTAGAATATCCTTTAACTTAATAGCTGGTGTAGTTGGTTTAACCATTGATAAAGGACTTGTCAGGATTGGAAGAAGCATCAAGGAAATTTCCACTTCTCTGATCCTTTCCTTTAATTTAGCATTTTTAGCTTCTAAACCATCAATGGAGTCGTCAAGAGAATCCCCAGTTTCCCTGTCAATTTTGGAAATTTGAAACGGTCGCATATCCTTCAGGTCGACCTCTATGCGATACTTTCCCTTTTAATTCTTCTAGTTAATTCTTTATACAACGCTTTAGAATCTTTATAAAAAATAACAATTGGAAAAGTGAAGAATTCTTCTTCACTAAAGGTCTTATTTCCAATGAATTCCAATAAAGAATTTTGTTGGGCCATATTTTCTGGTTGTTCCATTGTAGGAAATATTTTCTCTATATCCACTTCTAGCTCCATGTCCTACAAAGAAAACCTTTGGATGACATTTTCTATAAGATTGTCTTCTTCCTCTTGCACTAAAGTTTTCCTTTTGTTTCTCATGAGGAGCTTGTGTGAACTCTCAATTTTTCTAGTGGGAGGATTTTTCTCTCCCCCTCCACTTGGACTACTATTGACAAGCTTTTTAACTCGGTGGGTTGTTGGAGAATCTATCCAGGATGTAGTATTGTTGGGAATAACAACTAGACATTGAGTGCTTCTTTCACTGGGACCTTTTCCCCTTTGCTTATAAAAATAATTATTGTTGAGTAATGTTTCTAGATCACCAACATCATGTATAGGAGTTCTTTGGTTGTTACCCTCTCCTTGTTTATTCAAGGTAGTCTGTATGAAAGAGTTACTGGAACCCACTAAAATCAAATGTCCCACAAATATTTTGTTCGAATCAAAACCTTTGATCTTTTCAGCATACTTTAAATTCACATTGTTGAAATGATTTGCAAATTTGTCAATTTTATTTATATTTCTAAACATGAACTCTCCAATCTTCCATGGTAGGGGCATAAATTTATTTTCCCTTTTTTATGGAAAAAATGTAACCAAAAGTTATATTTCCTTACCACCTCTGTAATAAACAGTTTTTCAAATACATGATACCAAAGAAAAGGATTCTCTTTCGAGCAAAATATACTTATGACATTGTGATTCTCCATTTTTTCTATTGTTCCTTTTTCCTCCAAAAAATCTAGTAGCTTGGTCAGATATCCTTGAAGTGTTTTCACCTAACAACATCCTTTTGAAGACTGAAACAAAATTATTATGGACTTCATAGAAAAAAAGAGGGGTCTTATGTCTCCATATGGCTTGGTACCAAAAGCTAATTGGATTTGTTTCACAATTCACCCTCTTACTTATGGTTAAGTTTGGGAATTGAAAACAATGCACAATAGAAAATATTAGATAAGAGGCCATAAATATTTTTATGTCCTTTTTATAGTGTGATAAACAGTGCGCGATTTCGATAGAAATCAGTTTTCCCCAATAAAAGATGGCATATTATTGCACTGTAAAATACATAATATATAAAATCATGTGAGAGATAGAAGAAGTGCTTTCCTGACTTGTCATCCTGGTAAACAACTATGGAATTTATCGATAGGGGTTTTTAAAAGGCTCAACCTAGATTTTGGTTATGTCTTCTAGAATATATGCAAGATTCTCAAAATATTCAGGCAGGAGGTCAAGCCTAGTGTTATGTTTCTTCAAGAATTCTCTGCAATCTGCACCTTTAAAAGTAAGCATCAGCTCTGGTAACTTTAACATATTGAGAAAAAATTGCAGTGAAAGAGAAATCAGAGAATGATCCTGGAGCTATATAATTCTATGACTTGGCATGTACTTGTCCACACACCATGCAACAAGTTATTTAAAATAAAAAACCTCAGGAAAATACCCAACACGAGCGATTCTAGATGCCCAAATTACGTCTTTCTGTGCAGGAGGAGAGGAATAATATGGATATTCTCTTAACCACTAGAAGTTATGGTCTTCATAACCAAAGATATTCAAAGTATCACCACAAAACTATTGTCTAGATGATGTTTCCATATGTTGACAGGACTATTTCTTCAGCTGGATAATAACCTCAAATAAATATTTTTAGAGAGATACTGATAATTTAATCCCTCGAAAAATGGATATTTAATGCAATTTAATCAGTAATTCCTCGAGCCTTTCACCATTAATGATGATATTTTTAGAGCCTGCACAAAAATTGTTAGCATTAAACAACATTTAATTCATATTGGGAAAATAAACAGAATGGTGGGGACAGACAAGAGAGAGTTTGAATATGAAACTTTTCATGATCCTGCCAACTTGGGAACCCAGGAACCCGTGGTTATCGATGATAAAAAAATACTAAGTGTAGAAAGGTGGTCAGTCAGACTTGCATGCAAAAGGAATAAAATACTTTGGATCTTGGCACCCGCGATAAATCTGATGGTCACAATGTAGATCATGGAACCTCGGGTGAAAAGTGAAGGTCATGGAACTTGCAAGATGAGGGCTTGAGCCCGAAAACTAGAGAAATTGAAAAATGGCTAAGTGTATCCATAGAATTATGACATCGGCAAGTGGATAGAGATAAATGTTTTCCAACCCACCAACCTTTGAACCTATGGATCACTGAAATGTGACTAAGTATAGTAAGAATAAAGGGAGAGGAGAGAGGATAAAAGTAAAAGGGAAATAAGGGAACATGTAAAAGAGGGAAAATAAATGAAAAAAATAAGTTGGAAATATAGAATGGGGAAGGAAAAGGAGGAAGCACAAAATGATCTCAACACCTTCCTGCTTTGCTTGGCAGAGATTAAGGAAATAACAATAGGTGGGACTACCTCAAGTATCCTATACAATTTCTTGTCCAAAGTAATAATAACACTACGAGGCCTAAAATCATATACAACATGATGTTTCCATAAATAAGGTTAGCCTGAAAGAATATCACAAACATCAAGGGGAGAAATATCACACAATACCTCATCTTTGAAGGGATTGATGATGTAGGACAGAAAACACTATTGGCTGATGTGAAGATCGCTTCCTTAGCAGAGCCATCCAATGGTGTATGGCTATGGGTGAGACATTGTCGGTAGGGTTAGCCACTTGATGACCTCCATTGATATAAGGTTATTTTATCTCTCACTATAAACGATGAAGTGAAACAGAGTACCCTTCACCCACATCTGTGAATGAAATAGGTGCTCACCTTCCTCTGGGTCATCAGGTTTACTGAGTTGGATCTTGGTGCTAGTAATGGTGGCATTGGATTCTATGTCAATAATACCTCTCCCCTTTTCGGGTTCTGAATATAAATTCGAACCTGCATCTGATTGAGAGGATTTAACCTCCGCCACCAATGAATTCTTTGAGAGGAAATCAATAGTGTTATGCTACGGGCTCATAAAGAAGTCATAGTAGTTCCTGATGTATTTCTGTTATCGGACTAACGGTAGGTGGAGACACTAATAGATCTCCCTAGATCTACCTAGATATAGGATAAAATAGGATAGGACATGACTCTTTCCCTAAGTTTTGACCATTGAATTAGCTAGTAGGGAGGAACAAGTAACATACCTTTGTATCACTTCCTAGGGTCTCTGTTGATCCCGCTTCGCTCCTCTCGTGAGGTCAAGACCAAGACAACACAAACCAACCAAAGTGATGATAGCAAAGTATATTCAACTGTCAACTTATGTGTATGATCAAGGGATTACACAATAAAGTGATAATGACTTTATGGGAAAAGGACATGTCGTTGTATCATATTAATTGAAAGTAGAAGATACAACCTGATCACCTTGATGTCGCAAGCTTCCTTTCAGTGGCTCTTGGCTCCAACGCACACAATTGTTTGATCCTTGTATGAAGAAGATCCAATTCCTCTTGATAGACTTGCTAGAGTCTCCAAGCTCCCGTTAAGAAAGATTCATTGGAGAATTGGTGAAAGAATTGTGTGAAGAACTTTTTTATAGGAATAATCGGTAGGTGCGGACACTAACTGATCTCCCTAGATCCACCTAGATCTAGAACAAAACACACCAGAACATGACACTTTCCTTAAGTTTTAGATATTGAATTTACTAACTAAAGAGGGATGAGTGACATACCATTTAAATGTCTCTTCCTCTTTCCATCTCAATCCTAGCTCCATTCCAATTCTCATACAATGATGAACCTGCAAAAGAACACAACTAGCCAAAGTGATAGTAATAGCATAAAATCAATAGAAATGTAAGGTAGCTAGAGAGGTAGTGGGGGGGGCCATAGGGCCCATAGTGATAATAGTGGAGGTCATTCAATGTAAGGTGGACTAGGTCCACTATATTATTAAATAAGGCCCACTATGATAGTTAGATATAATAAATGGGTAATTAGATATAATAAATGTAAGACAACTTCTTAGAAGGTTCTACTTCTAGAATATTCTTCCTCTAGAATGTTCTTAGGTGATGGTAGCACTATATAACGGGGTTCAAGCAATGTAATGAGACATGAAGAGAATTATTGTATTTGGAGTTGAAGCTCAATAGGAGGATGCCCCCTCGAAGAGGCAAGTGAACAGGAGAGGATCCCTTCCATAATAGGATCCATTGTATGGTGTTTCCCTACCTCAAGGGTTTGGTAATAATAAAGTGTGGTTTATTCTATATTTTCTTTGTGGATCTATTTTGTATTCAATATTTGTGGTTATTATATTGGTAGATCTATTCAGGTTCTTAACAAGAAACCTATGTATGTGATCAAGGAATCATACAATAAAACACAACAATCTTTATAGGAAAGAATCATATTACTGTATCATATTAAATGTGAAAGAGAGATTACAACCATGGACTTGATGTTGTAAGGTCCCCACACACTTCTTTCTCCAAGGATTCTGAAACCATGGATCTGATAGCTACTCACAATCTACCTTGACAAAGAAAATCTCAAAGCCACTCTAACCAAGCTAACAATTCCAAGCCAAATCCCACTTCAAGCTCCAAAATCAAAAGCTCAAAAGCTAACCAAAGCTAAATTTCTCCATGAGATCTCCTCTCCTTTTATAAGTTGAAGAGGATAAGGTCAGGAGGTTGGGATGATCCCACTAAATCATGAAAGCGAGTAAGATCCAAACCATTCGGATGCCACCTCACCATGGAAGTTTCTCCTTCTAGAAGATTCGAGAAAATGCTCATTTTTCCCACGTGTAGGAATTCTCGCACCCTACCTGTAGAGCAACCTGCAAACATCTCACACCCTAGATATGGTGCAACTTGTGAGAATTAGGCATTCCTGCACCCTGCCTATATAACAACTTGCGAACTTCCTTTTTAACAGGGTTTTTACAAGGGAAAATGCAACTTCTTTTCTCAGGAAAAGTTCTTCTCCCTTCTCTCTTCAGGAACTCAGGCCACTGATCCATCTGAAGGCAACAAATAGGTTTACATCATTAACAGTCATGGGGATGAAAAAAATAATGTGTAACAATTTCTTCGTATTTCCATTGTCCTTTTGTGTTTGCATCTTAGACTGGTTGTCCTAAGGCTATCCATATTTTCTCTGCCCTTTTTTTCTACGTGTTAGGGTTTCCCTTTCCTTACTTTTTTTTTGAGGGGTTCCCAGACCCAAACTGTCATATCTTTTGCTTAAGATTTTTCTCGATTTTGATAGCATATCGATAGGTCGTTCCCAAGGATGAGATGTCTACAAAATCCATTTATTTTTGGATGTACCTATGCACACCATTGGGGTATTTGAGAACTATAGGTCACTCATAATATTTGATACCCATATTGGTGTGAAAAGTATGGAAGATATTTGTGAACTCTGGAAATTTTTGGTTCCTTTCCTGTCGTAGTGTGGTCCATCTTCTATATAGGTCGTCATAACTTCCAACATGGTAGTACTATTCATTATATCATCCTTGAAGGAATCCAAGGTGAGTGCAACTATAAATAATAAGGTTTAATCTATTTCCTTTTTCTCACAAAAAGTATCCCACCAATCGTTGACATGGGGGATGGATTTGAGGACAACAAATGTAATATTTTCTCTATTGGAAAAGTTTTGGACAGAAAAATACCCTTCTAGCAGATTCAACCATTTGTCTACAACATATTCATCTATATGACCTTCAAATATAGGAATATCAAAGTTGATATTTATCTTGAAGGGGGTGGTTCCTCCACTCAAGGAATAGTCATCTCCTGTTGATAGTCATCAAAGTATTTGCACAAAACTATTCATCATATCATTGCTCTATTGCACGAGGGATTCCTCGAGAAGTAGTTTAAAAGGATATCTTGTCCATTCCTACTTATTTTCTCTCACCATGGAAGGTCTCTTGTGAATGTTATATCCCTTTTCCTCAAGAGAAATAAGCTCGAGACCCAACTCTTTGTACCCTAACCTCGTCATGGACATGGATTAAGAACGACAAGGAGAAGACTGATCCAATACCACTGATCCAGATTTTATGAAGATAAATAAATGAATAAATATATATACTATTAACATAGAGAGATAATGAAAAATAATAGAGATACAGTAAAAAAATGGCTTCTATTCAATAAGGAAATGTGATGAAACTGTAAAATGCAGACTAAAACAAGCTTGTTGGAAATGGTGGTAGCTTATCTTTGAGAAGAGAGGTGATCGTTTCCCTCATTCGAAAGAACATATATAAAATGAGGCTCCAAAGGCATTTTTGTATCAAACATGAATTTAAAAACCCTAGCCATCCAAAAACCTAACCCTACGAGATGAAGTGCCAAAATTCATGCGGGCCTCGTCGAGGTAAGCTAGTACATCAAGTTCTCGGGGTTGTAACTTTTGCATACGATCTCCATTTGAGGTGAATGACAACCCATTGGAAAGGTATATATGAGGACTATACATTATGGATTCATACTCTAACTTAGTCTTTTGTGTGTCTATGTAGGGCCCATAAAACATTGTTTAGGGACTGAAAATGACCCCGGAAGTTCAAGGCCCGAAAAGCTAGAAAACAACTTCCAAAATCAAAATTGAAATTTCCAAGACTACATATGTATGTGAGTGAGTTGGAATAGCTACATGTCCACCTAAATCTACCTGAATCAATTCAACCCCCCCTTTCTTGTCGAATTTCTCCATAATTCCACTATAGAAACTGTAAATTTGCTCAATTTCATAATATTTCACCTAGGCGCTCTATGAACATAAAATTCATCCAATTGCAGGCTCAAATTCGCCCCATCAAATATTTAAATTAGGGATTGCTATTTTTTTGGCTTGATTCTCGCCAATTACCCATGAAATTTCTCAAATTTCACCTCAGTAATTTAATCAGACAAGTTGAAGACACACTCTTTCCGACATTTCTATCAAACAATTTTCTTGCATAATCTGCAATTTCACTTTTGCGTTCTGATAAATGGCCCATATAGGCTCAATGTTGAAAATTGGGCTCTGATACCACACTATAACAACCCAAAACTCTTTTTGGGAAATGCCACATCAAATTTTCCGAACTCTAATACCATTTAAGTAACTTTTTTACTTTTATAAATGCTCAAATTATTGTGGATAAAAACAACTATATACATATACAACATATACAAGAAATACCCATGAGAATAAATGCTTAAATATTAACACAACATTAAAATTTGCACAAAATAGACACTTATCTTTGGTAAAAAGAACACTAATTCCATGCAGACCTTCCACACTCCTCCCATCTTTAGACCACATTGGTCATAAACTTTTAGTAGTGGGTCATCCCCAAGCTAGGGATAAACTCCACTAGGGTAAAGAATATCCTAACCATGCTATGGTTTCTTCGAAAACATAAAACTTAGACTCATGTGCCAACTCAAACTAACAACTTATAATATTTTGTTTCCCACATGTGTGTCTCACATGAGGAAGTGTGCCCCTTCTTTTTTCGACAGTCCTTTAGTTTCCCCACTTCCCTTTTAGGTCTTTAACAGTAGACCAGACAAGAATTTTCAGTGCCTTGTAACTACAACTTGACACCTTGGGAAATCAATTACGATAAATTATCTCACTTGGAGAGAATGCTCATGGGCCCGACAACTCACTTCTTCAATCCCGTTGCAATGCTCTTCCTTGTATAGGTATAGGTATGGTGATGAAAACATGAGAGTATCGATGAAATAATGAGGTGAGTTCTGAATAATTATGCCCCCATGGATTAATGAGCTGAATTCCCCAAAATGTATGTGCATGTTTCAAAATTGACACTTGTCATGTTTGAAACTAGATGGGCCACACATGGGTTCCCTCACATGGAGATACATTTCTTCATAAATATTTAGGATACAATGAGTTATCCCTTACTTTAGACTTTAAATTTAGGAGTTTTGATAAAATATTACTTTCTTTCTTAAGCGCCCATATCTTAGCCCCTTTTCTAGACTCTTATCCCCCTTTTCGCATTCCAGTGGAGTTTATCGCCCATACTCTTTTACATGGTTGGTCTATAACATTGATGTGCTTTGATTAAAAACTGCGTGTGATTACATTTACAAAAATAGGATTGTTGGCCTTTCAACTTCTAACTCACTAGCCTAATAACCAAATAGGAACTTTGGCCTCAAAATACATATATACAAAGGTACTCTAACCTCCAAGTGTCCTAGCTCACCAATCTATATTTACAATTACACTATATTTACAATGGGGTTCATCCTAGGGGTATTACATCTCTTCTAGTATGTCACAAGCTTGCATAATTGTCAACTTCTTTTCCAACATCTTTTCAAAGTTGTTGAAATTCTCATCCAACTTCATCCAACTTCTTATCTACCATAAAAATTCAAAAATTAGACCTTAAACACAAAAGGTACCAAAACATTCTCTATGAATAACACAAGAGTATAGAGAAGAAGAAAGATTAAGGTAGGGAAACACCATCAAATACTCCTTATAGAAGGAATCACTCCACAAGCCATGCTTTCTACAATACAATTCAATTCTATACATATCCAATACAATGACTCTCTTGTGTATTTATACGTTCTCATAAGTATTGTCAAAGTTTGTTAAGTACTAAAGACTTGAATACAAAAACACCACCAATATTCAGAGAACAATATATAAGAACCACACTTTTATTATAAGAAAACCCCTGAGGTAGGGAAACATGATACAATGGATCATATTATGGAAGGGATCCTCTCATGTTCACTTGCCTCTTCGAGGGGACATCCTCCTATTGAGCTACCACTCACAATACAATACTTCTATTCATATCTCATTACATTGCTTAAACCCATTTATATAACGGTACCATCACCTAAGAATATTCTAGAGGAGAAATATTCTAGAAGAAAAACCTTCTAAGAAGTCCTCTTACATTTATTATATCTAAATACCCATTTACTATATCTAACTACCGTAGTGGGCCTTATTTAATAATATAGTGGACCTAGTCCACCTTACATTGAATGGCCTCTGCTACCTCTCTACATACGTAACATTCCATCCCCCTTATGAAAGTGTTGTCCTCAACACTCATTATGATGGTGGACAACCATATACCAGGGTTCCATGTCCAAGTACCGATGTAAACTCCATGATGAAGACATTGTAACTTGGGAATGAACTAAAAATGATTCTCTAAAGATTGACACTGGTCATGTGGATCAAAATATTTAGAACCAACAAAAAATGCATTCACTGTGACTCGAGAATAATAAAAATGAAGAAGAATATGAAGAGAATGATCATTCTTACTCTCCAGGAATTTTTGTACCTAAGGGGGAGTAGATTCATCGAATAGAATATGGAAGTGGTTTCCATCCCATAAATGAAAACTATGCATATACCAGTCATCACAATCGTCCTTGAAAGCATACCAAGCATACACTTTTTGATCATATTCATCCATGATGTTCACCAAAATATGTTTATCCTGCATGCTCACCAAGGACTCATGAATACTACGAAAACCATGTCTGAGACCTTCTTGAAACTTACGCAATGTGTTATGCATTTGGGATTTGAATGCTTCAATCGTGTGTAGAATTTTCTTGAGGGCTTGAGAGTGAACATCCATTGGAAACACCACATAAAATATACCAAAAGAAATATCTGGAAATTATCTATCCAATGGATTTGATATTGTAGAAATCTGAGCACTGCATGAAAATTTATGGACTCTGTAGTCTCATCGTCGTCACGAAAACCCCCCCAAAATGGTTGATTTTAAATCAGCGATATCTTCACTTCCGTAACTCTCATTCAGATGAAATGTTTTTTTGAAATTGGGTGATATTGTGAGAGGAATTGAGATTTGTAATTTGATTTGAAAAATTCATCTCTATCTGCTACAGAAATAAGAAAAATCATGCGATCGTCGCTTGAAAAAACCCTAAAAAATTGTATATTTTAAAATGCAAATAACTTTACTTCCCAGACTCTGTTTCAGACGATTTTTTATTTTTATTTTTTAACTTGGGTGTTTTTCTTAGAGGAATTCAGATCTACAACCAATTTCTACAAAGTTTGCACGAAAACCTACAAAAATCATCGGAATGTCACAACCCTCTTTTTTTGTTTTCCAAAAAAATAAAAATGCAAAAAAAAATAAGAATATTTTCCCACAATTCCTACCAAGGAAAGTCCTCTTATACTAATTGTTAAGTACCAAATAACTGAATACAAAAACGCCACCAATATTCATAAAACAATATATAAGAAGGCCCTTGAGGTAGGGCAACACCATACGATGGATCCTATTATGGAAGGGATCATCTCTTGTTCACTTTTCTCATTGAGGGGTCATCCTCCTATTGAGATACCACTCACAATAAAATACTTCTCTTCATATCCAATTATATTCCTTGAACCCCTTTATATAGTGCTACCATCCCCTAAGAATATTCTAGATGAGGAATCTTCTAGAAGCAAAACCTTCTAATAATTTATCTTACACTTATTATATATAACTACTCATTTATTATATCTAAATACCATAGCGGGTCTTATTTAATAATATAGTGGACCTAGTCCACCTTACATTGAATGACCTTCACTATCTCTCTAGCTACCTAACACAAGTCTTATGCCAACTACCACTTTTTATTATCTTATTTCATTTTTATTACATAATGAATATATTATTTCTTTTTAATTACATAGTGGGCTTATTCCAATACTATGACCACATTATATTCACTATCCTCTTAAGTACCTCCCTAGGTATCCCAGATGCATTACCCCATATTATCCTCCCTAGGTACATTACAAACTTAGAAAAACAACAGTGCCCTAAACTCAAGGAGCCAATGGAGATACAATAGCTTCACTTTGTTTCCTTTGATGTGGGTCAAGAAGAAGCAAACAATAATTAAGTCTTTTGTTAATTCTCATGTACTTACAAACTTATAATAATTTTAGGGTTTGTTTAAACAAAAACTTAGGTTTTTGTTTTACATAGTATATTTTGAATTACTTTTTTAATAGAGGACTACTTATTTTTTATCATAAAATATATGGAAATAATGTTTTGTTTTCATTAAAAGTAAAATATATATAGAGAGAGAGAGAGTTTAAGCATTTAACTTTTCTTATATACTTATGCTTATAATATATAAGAATATGAAGTTGGTTACATTCTTGTTCCAAATTCAAATCTAGTTATAAGGAAAAAATCATTGAATGTTAGATGTAAATTTGTAAATTCTTTATATTTTGTTTAGTTCTTTGATTTTTCTCTTCTCTAAATATTCTATGCGTAAATCTCATTCTCTTAAAAAAAAATTTCATTTCCTATTTCCACATTGCAAACTTCAAATTTGAGTTTAAAAAAAACAAAGACATGCATAATATAGTATATTATGTTTCAATGTCAAATCAATTCATATGAATGGATGTCAAAATGAATGCATTCCATTGCTGAAATAATTTCATGCAAAATTCAATGATACATGGATTTAAACAAAGTTATTGTGGAAGAACATGCAATCTTCTCATATGTAAAGTTTAGGATTTAAAATGGATGATTATTGAGACATATTACATAGAAGAAAATATGTTTTCAATATATAACATTATTTCTTGTAATTTGTTTTTTATAATCAAATGCGTTCATTATCTAAAAATAATTAGAATGATGTTAAAAATGCATGACATCTATTGCATTAACGTGCATGTAACCATAGGCTCTTATGCCCCCCCAAACGGTACTTCCCACTTCAAAATATGATTTTAAAATGATCTTAAATTACATTAATGTTAAATTGAGACGTTGAATACATAGTTTTTGAAAATGTAACATATATTGCATTAATGAATAATTATGAAACTATAATGAATGTATAAGCTCCCGAAATGTCCCATTCCAATCAACCTTTAATAAGTTTTTGAGTCTTGAAATTGTAAACCTTTTTTTAGTCATCAAGCATTATGAATATCTCAAGTCAGTATTTTCACCAAAGTTTGGTCATGTCAGTTGTATTGGAAGGGTGATTAGTGGTCTTCAAGGGTCACTTAGTCAAATTAACCATGTTTTAAAATGCCTTAGTGTTAGTCATATTAAGTCTACGAGTGGGTCCTACACCCAAAAAAATGTTATTAATTTTCATAATTATCCCTCATTGCTCATTTTTAATCATTACGAGACCTTGTCTACATCAAAATTCCTAAAGTCACGAGTTTGTAGCACAAACCATATTTTCTCCATACAATGCGCTACAAACTATTGTAAGTTCACTATTTCATATTGAAATGATGTCAAATCACTTACATCATTTAAGGAGAAGGTTTTAAAGTTTTAAGGATGTCACCAAAAGGCTAAGTTTCCCTCCAAGATTAGGCCTAAAGATATTAACTCAAGTTTTCCAAATGCATTTTGCATGCAAAAGAAGGGTTTCATTAAGAAGTTTGGTTATAACAGTTTCTTGTGTAGAGAAAGATTTCTATAGGCTACAAATAGCTCCAAAAGGGGTCCCATTCCAAGGAGAGGTTAGGCTCTCTTTTCATATTTGAGCCATCAGACACAAGCATTATTGAACAATATTAAAACCATGTGGGTTCCTTAAGAGGATGGGTGACTAGAGGTATTTCCAGAAGTTATAGGGATATCATCTTGATATTTTTGTGGATTTTATCATAAAACTCAAGGAGTAAAATATGATATTGAAGAAATAATACACTCATGAATCATCTTTCATGTCAATTGGATGGATTTCAACAAGAGTTTAAGAACATTGGGAGAAAGATACGGAAGAAGAAGAATTTGGCTATATTTAACAAGGAGATTGTTAATTGATGGTCTGATTGTCAAGTTATGAGTTTACATACATTTTGAAATCAAATATTAACCTCACATGGCTTAATGGTGTATCTATTATGTCATGATCTTCCTACTATATACAATTTTTCTCTCGGATTGCTGAACATAGTACTTTTGCTTCCTTCCTCCTTGCAAGTGATAATTTTATGTTCTAGAAGAGTACATAGTAGGTAAGACAGGTGTATTAATGAAGATACAAGTTCATACTACTTGTAGAAGTGTGTACTAGTATATAAGGATTGTACCAAGCCCCCAAAGTGCATAAATCTACACTCACTACATACTTTGTTTTGCTGCAGTAAGTAATGGGTCAAAGCAAGTCAAAGGTAGTCATGGCTATAGTAGAAGTATGTTCAAGGATTCTTCTTCAAAGTCTAAAGCACCATACTCTTATGCAATTGTCTCTGACACATTTCGTGCTTCCCTATAAGCATTTGAAGTTCTTTACCTAGCCAATAACCTAATTTCCCATAAGAAGGTAAAAGAAGATTTAAAGATCAAATTTGGATTTTCTTAGCATATGGAATGATGTACTATGAGGTTTTAGACCTAAATAAACCTCCTTAAGCATCATTTTTGTTTTCCAAGTGAATTTGATGCATTATTTTCATGTTTTAGTCATTTTATTTGGATATATATTTTGATGATATGGAAAGGTATTTTTGGAAATTCAGAGAAATTTTTCACAATAATGAGCTCCTCTTCAAAAACCTCTCTTTGTTTTCCAATTTTTTTTTCTTGGGAGATATAGGTCAATATTTGAGTAGCATATTTCCATAAATGTTATACTCTGTTTTTGCTAGCCACCTCACAAATTCAAATTTTATTTGGATATATTGAACAAACTAAATATAGGTGAAGAGGTTATGAGATCCATATATTTTGGATATATACAAGCTTTTAATATTTATATATAAAGGATCAAATAGAGAAGCAAGGGACGGGTGGTTCGATTTTGTGGATGTGACATAACAGTTGTGTAAAAGATTCCTTGAATGCATATTGGAATATAAGCTTCTTCATTGTATATGTTCAAACCTTAATTTGTTTAACCTTTTTTTTACCTTTGTGTGAGTGTTTATTACATTTATTCCATGTTTATTCAGTGATTGATAAAGTGTTTTTTCATTTCATTCATAGACAAGACTCACAAGTACTTTTACTTATTATAGATAGCCTTTCATATGTACTCTTGGTGTATGTGATCTTGTTGGTATGATAAGTATTATTCATCCATTTCAATCCTCTTGAAAAACCATTTGAATAGTAGAATTGAAGGCCCTATCTGTCTGAGTGTATTTGTGTATGTCTGAAGTGAGAGAGTTCATGAACAAATAATTCAACTTGATCCATTTTATACCTTTTATTTGAGCATTTGATTAAGTTACCAATCTCACTCAATATACAACCTAGAGTGACTCTCAGAGTGATAACAAATTGGCACCATTGCTGGTGAGAGGAGTTCGAAGAAAGCTTCCTTGAGAGATGACATAGTTCCAACTTTGATTATAGACAAAGACTAAGTATAATTTTGGTTGTAACTATATATTTGGCGACTCCATGAAGAACGAATTCAGTGGTGATTTCACAATATTCAAATGTGAAAGGAATTTGCTGCTCTTTTGGCTTCGAGGTTTGCACCTCCCATTTTTTTTGCAGTTCCTAGTTTTCCACATCCAATACCTCATTTGACAGAATGGGGAGATTTTTTGCCTATCTTCAGAGAGAGGAAAGAAGAAAATCCTACAGAACACCTCATCAAGTTCCATGAGTGCATGGATCTACTAGATCTACAACATGAGCATGTTCACATGAATATGTTCATGCATTCATTGGATGGTGATGCATGTAAGCGGTATTTCTCTTTACCTCCTTCCATCATTTCAGCCTTGTAGGATTTCCACAGAATATTCAATGAGGATCGCAAAAGGTAATTTGCAGATGAGATTTTATTTGACAATTGTTGTGAGGAATATGAATTGCATGATGATATTGAAGTTATAAATAGAGAAGAATTTCTCCCTCACAATCTGCAACATCTCTCTAATGATCTTCAAGGAGATGTGTTTTCCCACAAACATGAACTAGAAATGGATAGTGAAGAAGATGAAGGTTCTCCTACTATCATTATTTCTTAGTTTTTCAAATCTAAATATTTGGTTTCTTTAGATACAAAACACAATGATCAAGTGTCTTTTGGTCAACTGCCAATGGAAATCGGTAAGGGCAACCTACAACATTCAGATTTGTAGACAAAGAGAAATTGTAGCAACCATGAGGAACTGGATTTGCAGAGATCATCCATTTTTAAGGTGGAACAACAGGAAGACTATAAGTATGAGTCAAATTTGACACAACATTTGAAAATTTGTTCAAATCTTGCTATGAATCAGGATATAGATCATATTGGTGTTCATATTCTAAATCATTCTGAGAAATATGTAGAGAATTATTTCCTAGATAACTCCATAATTAAAGCTCATCACAATCAAAATTATTTAAA
Source organism: Picea engelmannii (assembly GCA_009831015.1). Lineage (NCBI taxonomy): Eukaryota > Viridiplantae > Streptophyta > Pinopsida > Pinales > Pinaceae > Picea > Picea engelmannii. The sequence goes on from ML778216.1 coordinate 298,646, forward strand.
TTCTATTATGCAATCATCGTATGATCATTTTGGTGAAAAGGAAATTGTCATTTGTGATGATCAAAATTTCCTCTTGAAAGATCAATGAGGTTATCTATTTTTTATGAAAGGGGAAGACATACATGAGAAGTCAATGGTTTTGAATCATTATGAATGTGATGTCGGTTTTGAATATCCAATGGAAGCCTTACTAGAGTCTTATCTTCCATACTCTCTTAAGTTTTTAAGATTTTATCATATCACTAGAATTTTTTAGTGAGTATGATCATTTGAAACAATTTTTGTGGCTACTTTTATGATTTTATTGTTATTTTCTAATCAGTGGTAGAATAAGGATTATTTTATACATAAAGTTACTTGTATGGTTACATTGGAAACCTGACTTCACTTGAGCCAATAGTAACACAGTTGATTAGTATAGGAATGTACATGAATAAGCTCAATATTTGAGCATTTTTTTTCAATTTTCAATTGGTTTGCAATATGAAGGATTTCAGTTTTCAATAAATAAACAAATTTTCTCTCAATATATCAAGACCATAATGTAGGTGACATATATCAAGGGTTTACAAAGGAATGGTTGTACATGTTTAATACTATTTGACTCCATAACCAAATGGAATAGGCACTACAGAGTCCAAGATGTATATTTTTAAAGAGTTGTTTGATCTCAATAATCAGAGCAGATTGCAGGTTTTTCATATTGAATGGACATGCACAAGGTCTACTAGGTTCTTGGAAACCTCACAGGGAAGTTTCCATCCCAGTTGAAGCCAGATGTTAGCTCCTGAAATGTATCATTCCAATCAGCCTTTAATAAGTTTTTGAGTCTTGAATTTGTCAAAGTTTTTTTTAGTCATCAAGCATTATGAATATCTCAAGTAAGTCTTTTCACCAAAGTTTGGTCATGTTAGTTGTATTGGAAGGGTGACTAGTGGTCTTCAAGTGCCACTTTGTCAATTTAGTCATGTTTTAAAATTCCTTAGTGTTAGTCATCCTAAGTCTAAGAGTGGGTCCTACACCAAACAAATGTCATTAATTATCATAATAATCCCTCATTGGTCATTTTTAATCATTATGATACCTTGTCCACCTCAAAATTCCAAAAGTCACGAGTTTGTAGTGCAAACCATGTTTTCTCCATATAGTGTGCTACAAACTGTTGTAAGTTCATTGTTTCATAATGAAATGATGTCAAATCAATTAGATCATTTTAGGAGAAGGTTTTTAATTTTGGAAGACATCACCAAAAAGATAAATTTCCCTCCAAGCTTTGGCTTAAAGCTGTTAACTCAAGTTTTCCAAAATCATTTTTCACGCGAAAGAAGGGTTTCATTAACAAGTTTAGTTATAAAAGTTTATTGTGCAGAGAAAGCTTGCTACATGATGCAAATGGCTCCAAAAAGGATCCCATTCCAAGGAGAGGTTAGGCTCTCTTTCCATATTTCATCCATCAGACACAAGCATTACTGAACAAGATTAAAACCATGTGGATTCCTTCAAGAGGACGGGCTAATGGAGGTATTACAAGAAGTTAGAGGGATATCATCTTGAGATGTCCAGGGATTTTATCAAGAACCTCAAGGAGGAAAATCAGAGATTGAAGAAATGATACACTCATGAATCAGGTTTCCAGTCACATGGATGGATTTCAACAAGAGTTTAAGCACATTGGGAGAAGGATAAGGAAGAAGAAGAATTTGGCTATATTTAAAAATGATACTATTGATTGATGGTTTGATGGTCAAGTTATGAGTTTACATACATTTTGAAATCAAATATTAACCTCACATGGATTAATGTTGTATCTATTATATCATGATCTTCCTACTATCTACAATTTTTCTCTCATATTGCTAAACATAGTACTTTGGCTTTATAACAACCCTAGTAGAATATATACTTAGGGATTATTAAGTAAAAGATTTATTAGGTAATTAATATTTCCTAACATGTTAATAACTAAACACAGATTGGTCTAATGATATTAATTAAGTATTTATTAATTAATTAAAGGTTATAATTTTGATTAACTAATTAATTAATAAACTACCTATTACATTCAATAACATGAGTATTAAATTTAAAAAGGATAATAAATTTAATTGGTAAATTAAAGGATTACATATACATAAGGATAAGGAGCATTAATAATAGGGTAAAGCATTAATAATCGAATAAGGTAATGAATGTGTAGATAAGGTAATAAATGAGGAGAAAGGGCGGTGAAGGAGGAATATGAAGGGAGGAGGTTTACGAAGGAGGGAGGACCATTCTACGAGAATTTTTTTTTGGGGAGGTTTCTCTTGGATTGCACAGAGGAGAGTGGAGTTCGGTAGTCAGATTGGATCAGTACAGGCACCGGTTTGCTGGGGGTTTTGGGCACGGGGGCCAGGATATCCATATGGTATCCTGGAGCTAGGTAGTTGTCCTAGTTGGGAGGGTGGATTCTCAGTTTTGGGCAGAGTTGATCCGTGGATTCAAGCTCGGCAAGGTAGTAGCAGGAAGGTCAACAAGACAAGTGGAAAATGGAGGGTTAGCATTAGACCTAGGTATTTTAATTTACGTATTGTTTTATGAAATTTAAGGAATATGATGTGTTATGAGGTTGTTCGTAAACTATTATATTTAACTCAATAAATTTTATATGTTTTGGTAAATTAATTTATTTGTGCAATTGAAATGATTTATATCAAAATTGTATTTACAGACACTACACATGGTATCAGAGCCCTGGTTCAAAATTTGGAGCCAAGGGCCTACCTACCCACCCAGAATTTAAACACTTTTATTTAACTATGTGAAACCCTGAAACCCTTAATTAATGAAATCCGGAGCTCCAGCTCCACCTAACCTGCAAGACAAGCACACAATTTTTATTATTATTATGTATATATATATATATATATATATATATATATATATATATATATAAACAATTTGCATTTAAAAAAAAAAATACAAAATAATAAGCTTCCTGTAGATTAACCCAGTAACTATATCGTACAAGGAGAAATTAAACTTTACTATTTTGGGGCTAGGTCATCATGATTAGTCGTTTTCTACTCCCCACTACTACTTAGTTTGTGATAAAGGGAAAACATGAAATTAGAGTGTTTTCCATATTCGGTACTATCTGAAGTTATGGCTTGGGCCGAACCTGGTAGGCTAAAATGGTGGAAACCGCATGGTTCAATCCATTTTGATTGGACTTCTATATCTTGTTAGAAACCCTTCTCTATCTTGTACCCTTTCATTAGAGAGAAAAGGCAGTGTTATGCTATAATTATTTTATTAGCTACGGCACGCCCTCGCTTATTTCATTTTCCTTCCCAACCCGGTAGAATAAGAAGTTCTTTGGTTTGCTCATGTCGGTGGATCCTCAAAACACATAGTAAGAACACACAGATGGCTAATCAATAGGCCACATCCACTCCAGGAACTCAGTTCTAGATCTCTAAAAAAAAAGGAGGGGGCTTAACAAGCAAAGAGGCAGGTTCGTACACCTTACGGCTATATGTATGTATAGATGAGCATAGATAGTGGAACTAGAGAGTTGTAAAAGGGTAGGCATATGGTGAAGGCACACTATTAGGGGGGCTCGCTTTGCTCAATGGGAATATGTTTACTTGTTCCCACAAAATTTGATAGATATTAAGGGCATCAATAGTGAGCTAGAGAGATGAGCACTTAATTAAAGCTAGACGTCAACGGGCGGATATCTATCGGCAACCATCAATCGACACCTCCTGGGATCGACACTTGGCTCAACTAGTGGCAATCCTAGATCGAGTTTATAAAATCCTGTTGCTAGTGATTTTATTCAAGCTTATATTTACCACGGTAGTCATGAAAAAAAAAGGTATCCGGGTCGTTCATCCAGCCTAAAGTTCTTTTGGGCTTAGAGGGGTTAAAGTAACCGAAATTAGATGGAGAAGAAACCAGCTAGAACTCCACAGACACGTGGTATAAAAGAAAGTTTCCAAGAAGAAAGCAGGAGTTGTAGACTAGTAAAATAGACAATCGACTTGTTAGAGAGTTGAATATTGAAAATTCAAAAACGTTTTGATACCGGTATATCATAGAAAAAAAAAAGCTTGTTCAAACGAGTGATATAGCCGAAAAATTCCCAAAGAGGAAATGGATAACGATACTACCAGTGGCCACAACGATCTCGTAGTTGATGGTGGTGGAAATGCAAATGCATCAGAGTCAAATGCGGGTCCCCTCAACAAGGTTCTGGTGGCAGTGGAAAGCCTCTATACAACGTGGGACACATACTTCCCCAGAGATCCCAAGGAGAAGACAACTAGGGTCCAACAGGACTCGAACCTTGCACTTGCAGTTCTTGATTCAATACCTCCAGAAATGAGAAAACAACCCTCACGACGAGCTGTGTATGAATATATGAGAGGGAAAGTGCTGGATGTTTTCCCTGAATATTGTAAAGAAGTAGAAGACCACTTGTCAAAAGCCATTATTAAGTGAAAATCCTATTCAACTGTTTATCTTTATTAATCTGTAGTTTTAGAAAGGACAACCTCATTCTTTTGTATGAATGAAGGAAACCTCACCTTTTCCACGTCCCTATTAAGCTTCTTGATAGTTGCCACTAAAACACTCTTATCGTGATTGAGCTTTGCCTGATCTTCCAGTGAGTGAGACAATCATTTGTCAGTTTTGTTGAGAGCCTTTTCTAACTGGTTGATTTTTTTTCCTCTAGTTCGTAAATTCTCCTATCTTTCTCAGTACTTTTAATCTTGAACTTTGAGGCCTCAGCCTCCAACTTAGAGACCCGAGATCCAACCGCAATGGAGGTAATTCTACCTGCCAATTCCATCTTCTCGTAAGGGTCCATGGGAAGAATGTCGAGAAGTTCTTTGGGAAGCTCGAAATCCGATGCATTGTCCAGACCATAATTTCTGTTGTTCCCATTAAAAAAAACACAAAGAATCCAACAAACAGAATTATGTCTCAACAGGAAATTCGTCGGTGAATTGATTTCTGAGGGGACTCTTACTAGAACACCAACTAAGTTTCTAGACAATAATAGAGAGATGGATTCTAGATTTGAACTTATTCTTGTGAAAAATGATGAACCCAAAGCTCAAGAGTGTGCAGATTGCACCAGATCGCTCATCCTTCACTGAACGAAACATATCCCTGGAAAAATATCGATTTTACCCATAATTACCAGGAAACAATATCATTTCAGAAAACAATATTTTAAGGAGGGAACCCATTCTATATACCCAAGTCATAGCTGGATTGATAAAAAGACTATTTGAATGGAATAAGAAGTCGATTTAAAGAGTACCCCAAGTCAATACGACCCCCATGAGAAAAACCAAAAATGACCATTAATAAAAACTGAAAGGGGCTTAGCCATGGTGAGAACATGGATGCCTGGAAAGCATAGATAGATTTGAGACTTGGACTTTGCCAGCTCATAAAAAAAAATATCATTTCCGGGAACAATATCTCCAGGAGAGAGAAGGAGAAACCTATTCGATATTCCCACCTAGCTCATGGTTGGATCCATGCAAAGGCTCTTTGAATGGAATACATTAAATGATATGTTCACTAGGAATATGTAAAAAGTATTACCTCAGAATTTTATGTTTTGATGGAATAAAATTACAAACTGATAAATGATTCAATCGTCCAGCATACCTTAGGATGAATAGATCTACAGGCACCGCAACCAGGAGCATAGAAATAATTTGTCGTCCCGTTCCAAGCTACATAAAAACCTCCCATTACTAAGCCAAGGGAGGAGCTCACGGCCATTAGTTGAGCTTTGCTACAGTAAAAGAGAGGGAGAAGCCGAGGGCGCATTTGCGTAGGGAGAGAGGCGACAGTGATGGAGTGTTAGGTTTGAGGACGTGTTTAGGGTTTGGAGAGATAGGTGTAGGGTTATTTTGGTGGAAGTGGGCACGTGGGCCTCATGCGAGGACCCGTCGCCCACATTAAATTTGTTTTCTTTATTATTCTTATTTAGTTTTTTTTTTGTTTTTTTTTTTTTATTATTTTGGTTAAATTGTTAAGGTTTCAATTTATATTCATTGTAAAATTTTTAAATGTTTGATTTTAAATTAATATTAAATTTAATCTATTAAACTTTAAATTAATGTTAAATTTTAAATATAATTTAATTTAATGTTCAATTTTAAATTTTAGTAAATAGAATATAATTTAAATAGCATATAGTTAATTTAGAGTTTAAGTTTTATGATTACTTAATTGTATGATTAATTAATTATATTTTATGATTAATTAATTATATTTTATGATTAATTAATTATATTTTATGATTAATTAATCATGTTTTAATTAATTAATTAATTATATTTTATGATTAATTAATCATGTTTTAATGTTTTAATTAATTAATTATGTTTTAAATTTATTTATAATTAAAATTGTGTTTAATTATATTTAAAATTTATAATTCATGCTTAAGGAAGGAGGAGCAACTTCCTCCAAATTTCTTTCCTCACACTGACAATGTAAAGGAGTTTGGTAGATGCTAGTTGTGTCGGGCTCAGGAATGGCGTCAAGGAAAGTGGATGCGATTAATTGAAGTGACTAATTAGATTGTTTTTAGTGAATGATTAAGGACTTAGAATGAGATAAGTGGGACGGGGCTCAAGGCCACCGCCGTATGGTAACAGAGTCGCGCGAAGGACAGTAGCCACAGGGATTTCAATAGCAACGAGTGCAGCTTCTCGTTCATCGCCAACAACGCAGATAGGTCCACGACCATCTTAGGGAACAACTAGTAGGGGCAAGGGTTCCAGGGGAAGGAACTCATGTCAGAGACAGTCACATAACAGTGCACAGGTTCAATCTTGTTTTACCTATTGGGGATGTGGAGGACCCCATTACCAGCATGACTGCCCAGAGTTGCAATCAGGATTTGTGCTTAGAGAAGGAAAGGCCTCGATGGGAAGAGCAAGTAGCATCCACCATATTTACACAGCGATTAATAATCGCAAGGAAGAACATCAATCCACGGTCGTGGAGCCATTAGGTACACTAAATCATATCAATGTTAAGATTTTGTTTGATTCTGGTGTGACAGATAGTTTCATTTCACCATCTACATTAGAAAAGAGTGGGTTGGTAGCCTACGAGCACGATGACTTTAAACAAGTCGAGATGGTTTCGGGGGAAAAAAAAGAAGTAGGACCTAGTGTTGATAATTGTATAGTAGACTTGGGAGTGTGTACTACCAGGTTAAAGGTATATGTCACTGCTCTCGGGGCATATCACCTAATCATTGGAATGGATTGGTTAGCATCTCACCGATCTTTGGTAGATTGTTTCACAAAGAGGGTGCTTTGTGTTGACGATTAAGGAAGACTAGTAGAGATCCAGGGTGTACAGAGAAAAGTGTCATTATGCTTTATATCAACTATGAATATTAAGTGATGCTTGAGACAAGGGTGTCAATTGTATGTAGTGGAAGCAGTGAATGAAAGGAAGGGACCCTCATTGGATCAGTACCTGGTATTGTCAGAATTTCAGGATGTTTTTTCCAAATGAGTTACCAGGGTACCTCCTGAGAGGGAGTTTGATTTTACTATTGATCTAAAACCTAGTGCAGAACTAATCTCCAAGACTCCGTACCGAATGACAGTGCCAGAACTTTTTGAATTGCAAATGCAGTTGAAAGAGTTACTGGACTTAGGGCTAATAAGGCCCAGTGTTTCACCCTGGGGTGCACCAGTAATTTTTGTAAAGAAGAAGGATGGATCCTTACGACTATGTATAGACTATAGGGACTTGAACCATGCTACAGTGAAAAATAGGTACCCAATGCCGCGAATAGATGACCTCTTCAATCAGATGAAAGGAGAAGTGGTATTCTCAAAGATTGATTTAAGATTAGGGTATCATCAGTTAAGGATTAAGGAAGGTGATATCCCAAAAACTGCCTTTCGAACTCGGTTTAGACATTACGAGTTTGTTGTAGTACCTTTCGTATTGACCAATGTGCTAGCAGTATTCATGAGCCTCATGAATGGCGTATTCTGGAAGTACTTAGACCGTTTTGTACAATTATTTTTAGATGACATCCTCATCTATTCCAAGAATGAAAGTGAACATGAGGAACACTTGCGAATAGTGTTGTCCTGCCTTAGAGAGAACAAATTGTATGGGAAGTTGTCAAAGTGTTGCTTCTTCCAGAAAGAGATCCACTATTTAGGTCATATCATTTCCGGCAAAGGAATCTCTGTGGACCCAGAAAAGGTAAAGGCCATTATGGAGTGGCTAGTGTCGAAAAATGCCCATGAGGTGAGAAGCTTCATGGGGCTAGCAGGTTATTACCAGAGATTTTTGGAAGGATTCTAAAAAATAGTGAAACCCATCACCACTTTGCAACACAAGGGGGTCAGGTATGAATGGACAAAAGAATGTGATCGTGCATTCATTGATCTTAAGAGGTTACTAACTAGTGTGCCAATTCTATGAGTGATGGATATGGAAAAGGACTTCACAGTCTGCATGGATGCCTCGAAGAAAGGGTTGGGGGCCATGCTAATGCAGGATGGAGGAGTGATAGCCTATGTGTCAAGAAAGTTGAAGAAACATGAAGAGTTATATGCAACTCATGAATTAGAATTGCCAGCTGTAATGCTAGCTATGAAAATCTGGAGGCACTATCTTGTGGGGAAAAACTTTGAGCTCAAAATGGACCATCAAAGTTTAAAACATCTCTTCACTCCAAGAAATATGAATTCTAGGCAAAGGCGCTAGAATGAGTTTATGAGTGAGTACAATTTTGGTATTTCGTACATCAAGGGAAAGGAAAATGTGGTAGTAGATGCCTTGAGTAGGAGACCACGTATCTTCTCCTTGGTAACCTTAAAGGTCAATCTGAGGGAACATGTGTTGACACAACTCCAATGAGACAGTTGGTATTTAAAGGTTACTTCAAACCTCCAGAGTGGGAGGCAGTTAGATCCAAAGTATGAAGGGTATAGTCTGGAAACAAATAGACTGTTAAGATATCGAGGAAGGATGTACATCCCTGAGAATGGGGATATTCGAAGCATCATACCGAAGGAAGCCCATAGAGCACTTTACTGTGCACATCCATGTGTGAAGAAGATGTACGCAGATATAAGGAAACTCTTCTTCTGGGTAGGCATGAAGTGTGATGTAGTCCATTTTGTCACCAAGTGCCTAGAATTTCAACAAGTGAAAGCTGACCACCATCAACCGACAGGCCTCCTACAACCACATGATGTTCCTATGTCCAAATGGGAATTCATTTCCATGGATTTTGTTGTGGGGTTGCCACTCACATCCCATGGACACAATGCCATTCTTGTGATAGTTGATAAGTTAACCAAGAGTGCTCATTTTATTCAGGTTAGAGACACTTACGATGTCATTGATGTGGCACATGTGTTTGTAAGTGAGGTTATCCATTTGCATGAGATACCGAAGAAGATCATTTCAGATAGGGACTCCAGATTCACTTCTAGGTTTTGAACAAGTTTACAGTCAGCATTGGGGACTCAGTTGAACTTAAGCACAACTTATCATCTTGAAACAGATGGGCAAACTGAGAGAGTAAATCAAGTCATGGAATACATGCTTAGGATGTATGTAATGGATAAGCAAACCCAGTGGGAGAAGTACCTACCTTTGGTAGAGTTTGCCTACAATAACAGTTGTCATAGCTCGATCAGAATGCCACCCTACGAAGCTTTGTATGGGATGCCATGCAGAACACCATTGAGTTGGGATAGACTAGAACACTGAGTAACAGTTGGGCCATAATTGATTCAAGAAATGGAGGAACAAGTGATTCAGATTAGGTAGAAACTAAAGGAAGCACAGGATAGGAAGAAAAGCTATGCGGATGCACACAGGACCGACCAAAGTTATGAAGTGGGAGACCAGGTTTTTATTTGTATTAGGCCTAATAAGAGTACCATACGATTCATGAAGGGGACAAAGTTGTCACCTCGGCTTATAGGACCATTCAGAATCCAAGGGAAAATTGGACCCGTTGCATATCATCTCGTACTGCCACCCCACTTGCACAAAACTCATAATGTATTTCATGTATCTATTTTATGTCATTATGTTGTTGATTAATCACATAAACTAAATTGGAAGGAATTGCAGGTATCAGACGTGGGAACCCTCACGGTAGAACCATTACGCATATTAGACCGTAGAGTCCGACAGCTCAGGAATTGTCTGTTAGACCAAGTTAAGGTCCAGTGGGACAAGTATAGTTTAGGATCTGCTACTTGGGAAGACACCGAGACACTACGACGAGACTATCCTTAATTTTTTTTTTGACCACCTCGACAAAATGTTTCTCGAAGGTTGTGTGTATGTAACGCCACCTTTTGACTTAGACAGCCAGTATTACCTGAGGCCTATATACTTTATTTTCTAGTCACAATGAAACTATTAAGTGGTACACCTAAACTTTAAATGTATGAACTTTTATGAATGTTTAAATGTTATTGATGATGATGTATGTAATGCAATCTATTATGTGAATGTAAATTTTATGAATGTCTAAATGTTATTGATGATGATGTATATGATGCGACATATTGTGAGAATGTGAATTTAATGAATGTTTAAATGCTATTAGGATGATGTTGGATATGATGCAATCTATTTTGGGTAAATGATAATCTTATGAATGGGTGTTGAAATTGAATTATGGAATATTATGAGATCTATTTCTAACTGGAAAACTTTGATGTTAAATTAATGGTATAGGGATACCAAATTGAAATGATGATAGTATGCAATTACATGATGATAATGCATAGAAATGTATGAGTTTGTGTTACATACTAATCTGCAAGTTATGGGCTATGAAATAGCCGAGGGATAAAGATGATGAAAGTGGATATCAGGACCAATAACCGAGAAACATTATGGTATGAATATTGTATGTAGAATTTATATTGGTTTGGATGCATTGCTGTGATATGTGGACCAGTGCATGATTTCAGGTGATGACACTGCACAAAACCGAATAAATAATGACAAAACCCCCAACAACACGATGCCACTATGTATTCCATTGTAGGGTGTGGACCCTAGTCCTGTTAGGAGGGGTGGAGGCATTTCCCACCGTGTATCCTCCATTATAGGGTGTGGACCCTAGTTATGATTAGGAGGGGATGAGGCATTTACCACCGTGTATCCTCTGAAACCTGAAGTCATGGGAGGACGGTGTTAGTTCACGATCCCCAGGACGTGTGATGATGACTGTCAGATGCCTGCTAGGGAAGCTTGGTCGAGATAGCGACACTTCTGCTTACGGGTTCTATTTGGAGTTAGGTCAATATAATTGACGCTCCAAGATAGTCTTGCAGAGGAAGGATATGAATGGAGATGGAAGTAGGTTAGGGAGGAAGGATGAGTAGTAATAGTTGAGAAGGTATGGAGATTTGTCT
>ML778216.1:310142-322217 GCA_009831015.1 Picea engelmannii
TAAACCACAATTGTTTAAAATAAAATTGTTGAACCGGATAATAGTAATTAAAGGATTTCTCAAACAATTGATTGGTTTGTTGTCTTTTATAAAAGACTAGTCTTGCTGACTAGATTGGATGCATACATAAATTACTAAAGGATAATAGTTTTGACTATTAGTACATGCACGAGACTTGTATGTACTAGCTACACATGCATTTCTTGTACATATACACTAGTATGCATGAGTTTTCTTGACTTAATTACTGATAATGTCAGTTAATTGTTATGAATATGTGAACCAGGTTTCTTTTCCTTTGTACCATAAGACACCTTCACTTTGGGACGAAGTTTTCTAAAGGGTGGGTGTATGTAATAACCCTAGTAGAATATATACTTAGGGATTATTAAGTAAAAGATTTATTAGGTAATTAATTTTTCCTAACATGTTAATAACTAAACACAGATTGGTTTAATGATATTAATTAAGTATTTATTAATTAATTAAAGGTTATAATTTTGATTAATTAATTAATTAATAAACTACCTATTACATTCAATAACATGAGTATTAAATTTAAAAAGGATAATAAATTTAATTGGTAAATTAAAGGATTACGTATACATAAGGATAAGGAGTATTAATACATAAGAATAAGGAGCATTAATAATAGGGTAAAGCATTAATAATCGGATAAGGTAATGAATGTGTAGATAAGGTAATAAATGAGGAGAAAGGGCGGTGAAGGAGGAATATGAAGGGAGGAGGTTTACGGAGAGGGAGGACCATTCTATGGGAATTTTTTTGGGGGAGGTTTCTCTTGGATTGCATATAGGAGAGTGGAGTTCGGTAGTCAGATTGGATCAGTACAGGCACCGGTTTGCTGGGGGTTTTGGGCACGGGGGCTAGGATATCCATATGGTATCCTAGAGCTAGGTATTTGTCCTAGTTGGTAGGGTGGATTCTCGGTTTTGGGCAAAGTTGGTCCGTGGATTCAAGCTGGGCAAGACACTAGTAGGAAGGTCAACAAGACAAGCGGAAAACAAAGGGTTAGCATCAAACCCAAGTATTTTAATTTACGTATTGTTTTATGAAATTTAAGGAATATGATGTGTTACGAGGTTGTTCGTAAACTATTATGTTTAACTCAATAAATTTTATATGTTCTGGTAAATAAATTTATTTGTGCAATTGAAATTATTTATATCAAAATTGTATTTACAGACACTACATGCTTCCGTCCTCCTTGCAAGTGATAATTTTGGGTTCTAGAAGAGTACATAGTATGTAAGAGAGGTGTATTAATGAACATACAATTTCACACTACTTCAAAAGTTTGTACTAGTATATAAGGATTGTAGCAAGCCCCCAAAGTGCAAAAATATACAGTCACTGCATTGTTTTGCAGAAATAAGTAATTGGTCAAAGAAAGTCAAAGGTAGGAATGGCTATAGTATAAGTATGTTCGGGATTTTTATTCAAATTTTAAAGCATTAGACTCTTGTGGAGCTATCTCCTAAACATTTTTTGCTTCCTTAAAATCATTTGAATTTCTTTACCTATCCAAAAACCTTATTTCACATAAGAAGGTAAAAGAAGATTTAAAGAACAAATTTGGATTTGCTTAGCATATGGAATGATGTACTATGAGGATTTTGACCTGAAACAATCTCCTCAAGCTTCAATTTTATTTTCCAAGTGAATTTGATGAATAAGGTTTAAAAATTCATTCTACAGAAGAGTTTCTAGTGCAAACTGCCTTTTTTACACTAAACACGCTACAAACTTTGTTGTAGATGGAAAATTTCACAAATTTTGGTCAAAAATTCCAAACTCTACTTGGATGGAGTATGTTTAGGGGGATATGATGACTATTCCTCAAATACCTTATCAAATATCATCCATGGGTGCAGGTGGCACTTCAGTTCATTAATGGAAAGATTTTAGGGATCAAATCCTAGAATGTAGGAATATGACTAGATTTTGGAAATCTGTATTTTCTTGTTTTAGTAACTTTTGTTGGAGATATATTATGATGAAATGGAAAGGTATTTTTGGAAAGTGAGAGATTTTTTTCACAAGCATGAGCACCTCTTCAAAAACCTCTCTCTATTTTCAAAACTTTATTTTTATTTGGGAGATCTAGGTCAATCTTTGAGCAACATATTTACATCAATTTTATACTATGTTTTTGCCAGCCACCTCACAAACTCAAATTCGAGTTGGATATCTTGAACAAACTAAAGATAGGTGAAGAGGTTATGAGATCCATCTATTTTTTATCTATATAAGCTTGTAATATTTCTATATAAAGGACCAAATAGAGAAGCAAGGGAGGCGTGGTTCGATTTTGAGGATGTGACACAACCCTTTTGTAAAAGATTCCTTGAATGCATATTGGAATATAAGATTCTTCACTGTATATGTCCAAACCTTCATTTATTTAACCTTTTTTGTATTTGTGTTTGAATGTTTTATACATCTATTCCATGCTTATTCAATGATTGATAAAGTTTTTTGTTATTGCATTCATAGACAAGACTCACAAGTACTTTTACTTATTATAGATAGGCTTTCATATGTACTCTTGGTGTATGTGATCTTACTGGTATGATAAGTATTATTCATCCATTTCAATCCTTTTAAAAGAACATCTGAACAGTACAATTGAAGGCCCTATCTATCTAAGTGTATTCTTGTATGTTTGAAGTGAGAGAGTTCATGAACAAATCATTCAACTTGATCCACTGTACACCTTGTATTTGAGAATTTGATTAAGTTACCAATTTCACTCAATCTACAACCTAGAGTGACTCTTAGAGTGATAACATACTACTTAAAGGAAGTTCACATTGATGTTCCAATTTTGGGGTGATAGTGCGAAGGGAATTATTCTTATCTCTAGAGGAAATCAATCATTTATACATGCATGGGGTTTATTTATTGGAACAAACAATCAAGCCAAAGCACAAATGTATTCCAAGGATTACATTTTCCCTCGAGCAAGGCGATCCAACATCTAAATGTGATAGGTGACTCCAAAAATATAACAAGGAAAACACCTTACGAGTTAATTTACTTTTATCATAAATTGTAGAAAGTATCATTCAAGTTTTTAAATATGTTTGGACGTTGAGCTCCATCATGTTTTCAAAGATTAAATTACCAACAAGATATATGTGTTAATCAAGCAACACTTATGAAAATGGGAGATATTTTTTTCAATGGAAATTTTATCCATCAATCCATCCATTAATTACCAATAAAAGACTTTCCAAGTATCATTCAATAAACCACATGGAAAAGGGGAAAGGAAAAATTAAGGCCCTCAATTAGTGTCTCAGCTATGGTAGAAGGACCACCTCCCTTTACCTACACAAATACACATTTATTTTCACATGATTTTGGGTCAGGCATATCTATTCCTTGTGAATATTATGCGATGATGGCATGTGTGAAGGTTGATATAGGGTGGGAACATAGGCACACTGGCCTCATCATCAAATAGGAGGATTTTGGTTCCCTGTTCAAGATGAATTATCGGTTTCCATCCTCCTCTATATCATAGGTCAGCTGATTCCTCTTCTTGCTTGGTATTTTTCCCATTTTTGTCGAACTGATGAAAAAAATAGAGAATAGGGGTCCTCTATTAGGTTATCACCTATGTAAGTTTTTGGTTTTTTGGACTTTTGTTACAGATACTCAAAGACATGATCATTATAGGATCTTTATTCTTAGTGATTGGATTTGGTTTTGATTGGAAAAAAAATCACTTGGTTTGTAGGAAAAATGTCTTCTCTTCTCCAACGACAGAGCGGCCTTGTTCATTTTTTAGGGGAAAAGGGTTTGTTTCTCACATTTGTTACAAGTTGTCATTGCAGAATGAGAGGCCTTAGCTATGGGAGCTCGAAAGTTCAATTTAGCATTGAACACTTTTATTTTCATAATGCAATATAAATAATTACAAGAGATTCACATGACATGGAGGAAACACATGGAAGCAATCATCTATGAAAATAAATGTGTTGTTGTAACATCCATGGGAAGAATTCAAGGACATGCTTAATTGATAACCTCTTAAATTGCTTGTACTATGCTCTACACTATAGATATAAATTAATCCAAAGGTAATCAATTAGGGGCATCTAACTCGGTGCACTCCATAGTCTCTCATAATGGTAATCAATTAGGGGCATCTAACTAGGTGCACTCCATAGTCTCTCATAATGGGACACCAAAGGTCGATGAATCTGTTCACTAGTGAGAAAGAAGCAGTTGTTAAAGTGAATAGAAAATTAACCACTATAACTTAGGACTACACATTCTTAGGTATGTTTTTTGTTATTTTTGTATGTTTTTCAATTTAACTTGTTATTTAAGTCAATACTTAAAAAGTGTACCAACAAGTTCTTTTGGAAGCAACTATTTTTAGCCTGTTATGGCTGCAAGTCCCTTTGGAAGCAACTATTTTTAGCCTTTTATGGCTGTAAATATAGCATAGCAAATAACTATTAAAAACGGACTTTATTATACATGTGTTGAGCCAACTCAAAGATCACAACACACTTTATTATGAAAGGACACACAAACAATTATGTAGTGCGTCATCATGGAGATAAAAAAAATTCTATTTTATAAAGATTGATTCATTTTAATAATTATCTTAATTGTTTTGTCTTTGATTAACTGATTTTAATAATTATCTTAGTTGTTTTGGCTAGATTGTATTTCTTTTATCATCATACTTCCCTTTTATTTGTTATTTCGAAATTCAATGATATTATTGCATTGATATTATTGCATGAGTTAATACGTAAGATAGTTGAGAAACCAACAATATTGGTGATCTGAAGTTATTAAGTGGAACAATGCTTTTTTAATTTTGTATGTGTTAGTCAATGATATTATTTTTTTTTTTGTTTGCTAGTTTGTCTATGATATGGTTGCTGTGGTTGAGAAATGGTGGCTCAGGGGCATCTAAGTCATCAAAATCACCTGGGGATTCTCGGAGAATTTAAAATTTGAAGGACATGGGACTGGGCTTTAATCCACTTATGTATGCACGGGTCACGATATCATTTAATATAATATCTATGGGTGCAACCATAGTTCAACCACTACCTCAAGGTGCCCCCATGGGAAAGAAAATTGAAGGGCATGGGGGTGGGCTTTGATCCACTTATGTGTCCACTACCTCAAGGTGCCCCCATGTCTTCAAGTTAGCACCACGAGAATTGAACCTTACCCAACGGTGAAAATCTCTTCTCTTTCCACCATTGGATCCAACCCCTTTGGGCTAAAAATTCAAAGACATGGTGGTGAGCTTTGATCCACTTATGTGTTCACAGGTCATGATATCATTTAATATAATATCTCTGGGTGCAACCACACATTACACATTCGACCACTACCGCAAGGTGCCCCCATGGCTTCAAGTTAGGTGATGCCCCCATGGCTTCAGGTTAAACCCTCACAGGAATTGAACCTTGTCCAACAGTGAAAAACTCATTGCTTTCCACCATTGAATCCAACCTCTTTGGGCTTAGTCAATGGTATTATGATCAAGTATTATTTAATGTATTAAAAAAAAGAGATCTAACATGAACAATAATGAGAGGCTTTTTAAAATTGTTTGAAACTCTAGTTAAAACAATTTATTGTTGAAGTAGAAATGGAATAAAGAGTGCAAGTCCTATCTAAATTATATAGGAGAATAAATGAATAAATCATTTTGTACAGTAAGATAATGTTACAAATATCATTACATCTAAATTTAAGGAGAATTTATGGTGAGATAAAGAATTATAGGATGAAAAAAATACCTCAACTTTAATCTAGAAAAAAAAAAAAAAATGTATGTTTTAATTAAAATAAACACTAAATCAACATTGCTAAAATAAAACAAAATCTAAATTACTACATAATAAGATATTACTCTTAGCAAGTGGATAAAGTTCACTTGTGTCAAAGTACTAAGAGTAGCATTCCACTCTGTAGCAATGCTAAATAGTGTGCTTGTGACCATGAATGAAACCTCCATTTTGGTATCTACTTTGTATTATAAAATAGTTGCCTAATGGTTAATAACATGTGTTTCCTCTTAAAAGGTCACAGGTTCAAATCCAGAGGGGGGTAGGGTATGTATACCTTCATAGACTTTACCAGTCAAATCGTTGGGCGGAGGAGAGTCCCTTGTCCCAGAAACCAAGGAGTCTCATACACCAATTTGACATCTATGCGCCCAATCGTTAAGTGAGTTTTAATTTTTTTCAATTTAAAATTTTGGACTCTGTCCTCATTCAGCGTTAGTATGGCCGGATTTTAAGATAAGGACGTGTAAAACCCAGCAAGGTTTGACCAGTTCGTGATATTCTTCATTTTTGGTTAATTCTAAATTATATTATTTATTTAAATACAATTTATAATTATTCCTATTTTAATTTATTTATTTTAAATTAAAATTCCATTCTTTAGATTTAAGTGGAAGCAAAATTGGAGTTGCAGATTTTACGCAAGCATAATGCAATTTTTGCACAGGGACACAAGCCCGGTTTATTTTGTTAATTATTAGAGCTTGAGGATAAAGCATCCCGTATCCATCCATCAACTTAAGAAATACTGGAGAGCGACCTTTTTAAAAATAATGGACATTGCATGTTCCGATGAATTAACAGATTTGTGAAGCTTTCCTACAAATTATAGATAACTCTGGATCGCAGATGATATCGTTTGTTTGGATGATTTCAATTCCGTAGTCCCATTAATTTTGGATGGTGTAGAAGTGATTAAAGGTGCCCAACCTGCATTAGCGAATAATATTTTATGTCACCAACCTGCCTGCAGATATCATAGTCCAGGGAATACTCGATCTCTCGACTGCAATTGACGTTTTCTTACTTTTAAAATCAATTTTGAAAAATATTACTTAGTTGGTCTAAACACAGTGCAATATTCTGAATTTAGACAAAATGCAAAGATCATTAACAGCAACTTACAGAAATTAATTCGACAGAGAGCAGTTCGACAACTTACAGCAACTTAAAATGCAATATTCTGAATATAGAGCAGTTCGACAATTTACAGAAAGTAATTCTCTGATATGGAAGCAGTTCGACATGCATAAAGAACACCATCTACTGGGCTCTCCAATGTGAAAGTAATTCGCTGCTATGGAAGCAGTTGGACATGCATAAAGAACACGCTCTAGTGGGCTCTCCAATGTGTTGAGTTGGTCAATATTCTGGAATCTGAGACATCCGGCTCCTCCTCATGGCAAGAAACATCCGCCTCTTCCTCATGGCAAGAAACAGAAGCAGGTAAAGACCACATTCTACAAGTTTGTCCAAAAATTTCATGGAGAAATTGGAGAGGACTCACATATGTATCTAATCGATATTAGCTATGGAATATGTATGGTAAAACAATTAATGCTACGGAAGTAATGTTAACTTAAAAGTTGGCAATGTTGATTAGAGAGACACGGTAGTTAATTGATAGGCAGCAAACAGACTTATTATAATATAAAATGGCAAAATGAAACACAATCATTTACCTCGTTTGCCCAACTTCGGGTTAAGTCCACCAAGCAGGTATCGATTCTTTTTTTGTTCATAGCATGGAAAATTAAGGAGGCTCAATCCACTCATCTCTCCTAGTTTCTACAGTCATATTTGAACTTATAACAATTTACATAAGAAATTGATTATTGAATGTCCTCATATCGAAATTTTAACTTAGTCTAATTAGTTACAATCAATGTTCAATAATAGGATCTAAATTATCATCAAATTCCAACAATCTCCACCTTGACAACAATTAACCTGATATCTTGTTTCTTCTTTTGTTTATCAACTTTTTTGCAAGCCAAGAGAAGCCAAACACCATTGTAGTTTCTCTAAAAGTACTTGTTTTGTGAACATGTCTACGCAGTTCTCTTTTGTATGAAATTTTTCAAGAGAAACTCCACCTTCATCGATGACTTGTCTTACAAAATGGTACTTAATAGGAAAATGTTTAGTTTTACTATGGTAGGTTGGATTCTTGGCCAAGTGAATAGCACTTTGACTATCACAAAATAACTTTACTTTGTCCTGGATCCTTCAAAACTCACCAAACAGACCTTTTAACCAAACCGCCTCTTTGCAAGTATGTGAAGAAGCTATGTATTCTGCTTCTATATTGGATAAAGAAACAATGCTCTATAGCTTTGACATCCAACTATTAGCTCCACTTGCAAGAGTAAAAACATCATGAAGTTGACCTCATTTTGTCCAAATCACCTGCAAAATCAAAATCAACATATCTAGAGACTAACTTACGACCATCATTATAGGTGATACAGTAATCACTTGTACCCCTCGGATACCAAAGCACCCATTTCACTATTGCCCAGTGCTCTTTACCTATATTTGCCATATATCTGCTGGCAACCCCAACTGCATGTGAAATGTCTGATCTTGTAATAACCATAGCATACATTAAACTTCCTACTGCATTAGCATATGGTATTCAAGACATATATTCATTTTCTTATTTTGTACTAGGACATAAACTTGAAGAAAGCTTAAAATGGGAAGCAAAAGGTACAAAAACTGGTTTCATACTATTCATACCAAACCTCAAAAGTATTTTCTCGACATACTTATGTTGTGACAACCAAATCTTACCATTCCTTCTGTCTCTGAATATCTCCATGCCCAAAATCTTCTTTGCTTCTCCTAGACCTTTCATATCAAATGTCCTAGCTATTTGAGCCTTTAACCTCTTGATCTTAGTTATTTTTTTTCTTGCTAAAATCGTATCGTCAACATACAATACTAAGATAATGAATATGCCATTATTCAATTTCTTAAAGTAAACACAATGATCATACTCACTCCTTGTATAATTCTGGCTCATCATGAAAGAGTCAAATTTTTTGTACTATTGTTTGGACGACTACCTCAGACCATACAATGACTTCTTGAGCCTGCAAACAAATTTCTTGTTGCAATTTTGAACGAACCCTTTAGGTTATTCCATGTAAATCTACTCATACAAATCTCCATGTAATAAAGTGATACAGGAGCATCGCCATCACATCAAGCGAGCCAGCGCGAAAGTGGAGGACAGTTGGACAAGCCAACACAAATTTTGACAACACTTTGAGAATGTGACACAAACCTTAAATGAATATTTTAAGATGAGGCGCACTTGTACATTGTAAATCGACCTTGAGCGCATAGTTGTCGTCCTTAGGTAGATAGTCGGCATTTAATATAGTTAATGCAGTTAGATAGGAATTTAAATTCTACATTTAATAGCCTAGAATCCAAGAGGGAAAACGGATATAGACACCCTCCTTTGTACATTGTAACATTAGCATTAGCATTCAGAAGAAGCAGAAGAGCAAGCAGAGAATAGTGTATGAAGAACACCCATGTACAGACATTTGAATTAATAGAAGAAAACTTTGATTCAAATTCATGGTTTGTGTTGTTTCTCTATGTATTGATGTTATGCTCATGAGTGTTTGCTTCCTGTTATACATTTTCTTTTATATGTTGTGTATGTGATTTCATGGTTGAATTGAAGTCTGGAGGGAACAAGGGATTAGTTTCAATTGTTTCTCTGATTTGAACCAGAGAATTCCTGCAAGGAGTGCAGTTGAATTTGTCCACAAGGAGTGTGTTGACAGAAGGGTTCAATTAGAGATAACTTTTGTTCTCATCCATCCCAGAAGTGCAGTTGGGCACAGTGTCATGCAAGGAGTGCCCAGGCCAGGGAGAAGTCTCAGAGTTGCGATTCTGAGTGAAGCATCGAAAGACTGCTGCTGCAAGGAGTGCACAGAGTCAAGAAACTTCAACTCTCAGTCGAGGTTGAAGGATTTTCCGCAAGGAGTGCGTGCAAAGAGTTCTCTCTTTTGAAGAGACCGAGTAACTGTGGAAAGCTCAGGAGGAGTAGGCCTTCGAACTCACTGAAGGGAAAGCGCAGGAGAGCTGCTATTGGAAATCTAAGGGAA
Organism: Picea engelmannii; assembly: GCA_009831015.1. Taxonomy (NCBI): domain Eukaryota; kingdom Viridiplantae; phylum Streptophyta; class Pinopsida; order Pinales; family Pinaceae; genus Picea; species Picea engelmannii. Next base: position 320,125 of record ML778216.1, read on the forward strand.
TCGTCGCAGGTTTGCGAGCAAGTGAAAGAGTCTTGGGGAGAGACCCTTCGTCTTTTCGTGGATTGCATAAAGACGAACGGATGATCGAAATCCTTATTGGATATTTCACGAAGTTCCGTGGACCATTGGTTCTCACGGAGGTGCAAGGAGGTTACGGTGTAAGGTGGATGAGGTTCGAAGCTTAGGAGGGACAGAGCCGTCGATCCGTGCCATAGGAGCCGTCGGATCTACATGTGATATCGTGTATCGGGGATTCACGAGTTGAAGCTCCAAAATATTACAATGAGAATTGCGATATCACGATCCGCGATGTCTCGATAGGCTCATAATCGTTCATCGTGTGGAACACGTATCAGGAGATCCCGAAGAGTCGGGGATAGGAGCATCGGGGTTTTCAAAGGCAGAGTATTCTTGCAGCTCGAAGTCGCGAAACGCGATATTCCGACGGGAGAGTTGTGTGGGGCACAACAGGAGTTAGTGGAAGACAGGTGGTGTAAGTAATTGGGGTTTCACGGCGAGAAGTGTCGATCCATCGACGTCTAGATTTGCGATCCTACGAAGTCCGATATCCCGATAGAAGTGACGGGGAGTCGTAGAGACAGCTCACGCGTATGTCGGAGTTTCAACATATCGTGAGTCGGGAGTCGGTAAAGTGAAGTGTTTGATATTGCGAGTTGCGAAACTGTGATAGAGAAGAAGTCCCGATAGGTACGTGTTAACGATATTTCTTGTAAGGGGGTTAAAATGCAAAAGAATGGGTTAAAACCCACTTGTCCTAAGTTTTGAATGTAAATGTGCCCGTGGTAAACAGTGAACGGATCTGGATGGCGCACATCGAAATTCCCGAATCAATGGCACATATGAGATTCCGGACCCCCCCCGCCTTTCTACCTTTAAGCAGAGGGAGGGGGGGGTCCGAAATCGGGGGCGCATCTCTTCAACAGTTTAGATCAGCGCGCCCGGATCAACGACGATAAAGACAATTCCGGACCCCCCTGCCTTTATACCTTTAAGCGGAGGGGGGGGGGGTCCGAAAACGGGCACGCAACTTTCTGACGGCTGAGATATTAGCACCCAGATCAACGGCGCTCGCGCGATCCCATCATTCTTAGCTGCTCTGTGTTTAGCCTGCGTGGGCCCTTCTCCCGTCATGTCACTTTCCAGAACCACCTTTCTCCTACTACCGTGTATCACCCATCCACCTCCCCTCTATGGTCTCCATGCTCTTCCTTCCTCTCATCATCCACACACCACCTCCCACGTGTCTCCTTCCCTCCACGTCAGCCTCCCACTAAAATGTGTCCATCACATCTGCTCTCCTGCCTCCTCCGCTTATCGACTTTTTCCATGTGTCTCCCTTGTAGCCTCTCTCGCTCCCTCATCGCTTCTTACTCCACTCCCCGTTGTTTAGGCCCCATCACTCCATCCCCGTGCCCCACCTTCCGCGCTGGCCTCCACAAAGATTCTTTGAGCTAGTCAGTTATTCTAGGTGGCAGCGTGGGAGGCCCTCCACGTCCCAAAGGTGTCGAGTTGGTCGGGCCATCATCAATCCTGATGAAGAAGTTATTGAAGCGGTTGGTGGTGGTTAGACATCGCCTCCTCCATAATGGGGGAGCACATCCATGAATTAAAGGCACGCCGATTCACCGTTGGAACTGTCAAAGAGTCAGATTGCGTCTGACATAAGTTGCACGACCTTTCAGAGGTTAACTGTCAGAAAGCCATGCAGACGCAAAGCCTTCAATGCAGTGTCTTGATTTTGCTATTGTTGTAGTTCTGAGTATATGAAGGCATTTTCGCCATTTTTGTATCTATCGATGGTAGAGCTAAGCTCCCGATTATAAAGTTTCAACAACCATTCTAGTTCTCTGGGTGGTGCCTCTGTGTTTGAGATTTCTTGTTTTATGACAAACAATTTCCCTTTTAATCTCTGTTTTCGTCTTATATCAAAGAGTTCATGATCGAATGATTCGCTTGGATTGTTACAGTGATGTTATGATAAAGGATTTGTTGTGACATTATTGTATTCTCTGGTCTTTTGTGTTTGAATGTAAGAGGATCTTGCGTTTGAATGCTTTCTCCTTCAGTCTGTT
>ML778216.1:322267-362098 GCA_009831015.1 Picea engelmannii
CTCTGTGTATTGATGTTATGCTCATGAATGTTTGCTTCCTGTTATACATTTTCTTTTATATTTTGTGTATGTGATTTCATGGTTGAATTGAAGTCTGGAGGGAACAAGGGATTAGTTTCAATTGTTTATCTAATTTGAACCAGAGAATTCCTGCCAGGAGTGCAGTTGAATTTGTCCACAAGGAGTGCGTTGACAGAAGGGTTCAATTAGAGATAACTTTTGTTCTCATCCATCAGAGAAGTGCAGTTGGGCACAGTGTCGTGGAAGGAGTGCCCAGGCTAGGGAGAAGTCTCAGAGTTGCGATTCTGAGTGAAGCATTGAAAGACTGCTGCTGCAAGGAGTGCACAGAGTCAGGAAACTTCAACTCTCAGTCGAGGTTGAAGGATTTTCCGCAAGGAGTGCGTGCAAAGAGTTCTCTCTTTTGAAGAGACCGAGTAACTGTGGAAAGCTCAGGAGGACTAGGCCTTTCAACTCACTGAAGGGAAAGCGCAGGAGAGCTGCTATTGGAAATCTGAGGGAATCGTCGCAGGTTTGCGAGCAAGTGAAAGAGTCTTGGGGAGAGACCCTTCGTCTTTTCATGGATTGCATAAATATGAACAGATGATCGAAATCCTTATTGGAGATTTCACAAAGTTCTGTGGACCATTGGTTCTCACGGAGGTGCAAGGAGGTTACGGTGTAAGGTGGACGAGGTTCGAAGCTTAGGAGGGACAGAGCCGTCGATCCGTGCCATATGAGCCGTCGGATCTACACGTGATATCATGTATCGGGGATTCACGAGTTGAAGCTCCAAAATATTACAATGAGAATTGCGATATCATGATCCGCGATGTCCCGATAGGCTCATAACCGTTCATCGTGTGGAACACGTGTCAGGAGATCCTGAAGAGTCGGGGATAGGAGCATCGGGGTTTTCAAAGGCAGAGTATTCTTGCAGCTCGAAGTTGCGAAACACGATATTCTGACGGGAGAGTTGTGTGGGGCACAACAAGAGTTAGTGCAATACAGGTGGCGTAAGTCATCGGGGTTTCACGGCGAGAAGTGTCGATCCATCGACGTCTAGATTCGCGATCCTACAAAGTCTGATATCCCGATAGAAGTGACGGGAAGTCGTAGAGACAACTCACGCGTGTGTCGGAGTTTCAACATATCGCGAGTCGGGAGTCGGTAAAGTGAAGTGTTTGATATCGCGAGTTGCGAAACTGCGATAGAGCAGAAGTCCCGATCGGTACGTGTTAACGATATTTCTTGTAAGGGGGTTAAAATGAAGCAGAATGGGTTAAAACCCACTTGTCCTAAGTTTTGAATGTAAATGTGCCCGTGGTAAACAATGAACGGATCTGGACGGCGCACATCCACATGCCCGAATCAATGGCACATATGAGATTCTGGACCCCCCCCTGCCTTTCTACCTTTAAGCGGAGGGAGGGGGGGGGTCCGGAATCGGGGGCGCATCTCTTCAACGATTCATATCAGCGCGCTCGGATCAACGACGATAAAGACAATTCCAGACCCCCCCTGCCTTTCTACCTTTAAGCGGAGGGGGGGGGTCCGGAATCGGGCACGCAGCTTTTCGACGACTGAGATCTTAGCACCCAGATCAACGGCGCTTGCGCCATCCCATCATTCTTAGTTGCTCTGTGTTTAGCCTGCGTGGGCCCTTCTCCCGTCATGTCACTTTCCAGAACCACCTTTCTCCTGCTGCCGTGTATCACCCATCCACCTCCCCTCTATGGTATGCATGTTGTTCCTTCCTCTCATCATCCACACACCACCTCCCATGTGTCTCCTTCCCTCCACGTCAGCCTCCCACTAAAATGTGTCCATCACATCTGCTCTCCTGCCTCCTCCGCTTATCCTCTTTTTCCATGTGTCTCCCTTGTAGCCTCTCTCGCTCCCTCATCTCTTCTTACTCCACTCCCCATTGTTTAGGCCCCATCACTCCATCCCCGTGCCCCACCTTCCGCGCTGGCCTCGACGCAGATACTTTGAGCTAGTTAGTTATTCCAGGTGTCAGCGTGGGAGGCCCTCAACATCCCGAAGGTGTCAAGTTGGTCGGGCCATCATCAATCCTGATAAAGAAGTTATTGAAGCGGTTGGTGGTGGTTAGACATCGCCTCCTCCATAATGGGAGAGCACGGCCATGAATTAAAGGAACGTCGATTCACCGTTGGAACTGTCAAAGAGTCAGATTGCGTCTGACATAAGTTGCACGACCTTTCAAAGGTTAACTGTCAGAAATCCATGCAGACGCAAAGCCTTCAATGCAGTGTCTTGATTTTGCTATTGTTCTAGTTCTGAGTATATGAAGGCATTTTCGCCATTTTTGTATCTATCGATGGTAGAGATAAGCTCCCGACTATAAAGTTTCAACAACCATTCTAGTTCTCTGGGTGGTGCCTCTGTGTTTGAGATTTCTTGTTTTATGACAAACAATTTCCCTTTTCATCTCTGTTTTCGTCTTATATCAGAGAGTTCATGATCGAATGATTCGCTTGGATTGTTACAGTGATGTTATGATAAAGGATTTGTTGTGACATTATTGTATTCTCTGGTCTTTTGTGTTTGAATGTAAGAGGATCTTGCGTTTGAATGCTTTCTCCTTCAGTCTGTTACAAACCTGATGTTTATGATAGACCTTCACACTTTTCGCATGCAAGTCTTCCCCCTACTCACCCTTAATACAACTCACTGTTTGAAGTTTATCAATACCTCACTCATCATGCATACCTAGCCTACTTTCAGAGTTGAGACGAGATTGTTCCGAGTGCGCTTCCATTTGATCACCCCTTTTAAACAAATCATGACATTAAACCGATGGGTGTCAGGCTCTGCTCCTGCAAGTAATCCAGGAGTGACTTCTGACGCTAACATTTCTGGCGCCGTTGCCGGGGATCGAACCCGGGTCACCCATGTGACAGGCGAGAATACTTACCACTATACTACAACGACAAAGATCAACTGATTCTGAAGGTGCATCAGATATAATAACTTGAATATTGCTACTATGCACCTGGCGACTCCATTGTGATGACTCCGCTGGGGAGAACCTGCTCTATCAACTGTGGCTTCGAGAGGCAGACATACGAGGTCTAATCCACACTTGCCTTTAGCTACCCAGAAGCTGACTTAGAAGCGGTGTGCAGAAAGGGAAAGAGCTCTACGAAAGAAGTTTCCATCGCCGGAACAGGTAATGCGCCTTCCCCTTCTGTGAGAACCCCACTATCTTACTCTCAGCTTCCTAATTGTCCTTCCTCTGAAGTTTCCCGTTTTCTGAATTTCGGGAGTGTTCCTGCTGAGTTTTCTCCTCTTGATCTGGTATCAGAAAGAGAGATCCTTGTCACTCCCCCCTCCCTGGAAGTTGTGCCTGAACACAGACCTCAAACCTCTGAAGGTTTCACCACCCCTCCTCTTATTGATACTACTGCACGGAGAGAAGCATATGCACATTTGGGTCCCTTAGCTCTCTCCCTGTTTTCTCCATTATCTCCTCCAAGAAACCCTTTCCCGACATCTCCCRTCCACACTCCTTCTCCTCCAAGTTCTCCACTTCCTAATATTCCTATGGCTGGTGCTAATCCCCCTCTGAATAGAATGGACGCCATAGTTGTTKCTAGATATACTCATTTAATCCTACCCCATCCTATGAATCCTCTCCCTGTTGGAGACTACTTGAAGTACATGCCCAAGTTCARTGGGGAGGGAGACATAACTRTTGAGGAGCACTTGGATACTTTTTACAGTTATGCAGACAACCTAAACATTGAAAATGAAGATGTCTGGATGAGAGTCTTTGTCCAGAGCCTGGAGGGTGAGGTCAAGAAATGGTTTAGAGGACTGGCCCCCGGATCTATTGCTGGAATTGAGGCTCTGGATAGTGTTTTCCTGAGACAGTGGGGAGACAGGAAGGATTATATGTATTACATGACAGAGTTTGGGGCTCTGAAGAAAATGGATGGAGAGTCTGTCTCTGAATTCTCCAAAAGATTCAATAAAATGTATAACAAGATTCCTGCAGAGATTAAACCCTCAGAAGCCTCTGCTCAAATTTCATACGCTGGTGCATTTGACCCTGATTTTTGTCTCTTATTAAGAGAAAGAAGAGCCACCTCTTTAGCTCAGATGCAAGATGCATCTATAGAAGTGGAATCCAACATAATAGCAGTTGAAAGACTAAGGAATCAGGCCAACGCAGACAGAATAAAGGAAAAATCGGAAGCCTCAACTTCCGGCCCATCGCTGCCCCACCCTCAAGTAAATGAGCTAACCCAAGTGATGAGCTTCCTGAAGGAAGAGATGGAGAGATTGAAGGTGGAAAGGAAGAAGGTGAACAAGGGCCCTCAGGGCGTTGAGAATAGAGGGGTTTTCAGAAGGCCAAATTATATTTCTCCCCCAACCATACACAGAGAGAAAGGAAAAGATAGAGACGACCAAAGAATTCAGGCTCCCTTTCAGAAAAATTTTGTGGCTGATGAAGAAGAAGGGGAAACAGACGAGCCTGAGCCTAAAATCCACTTCTTAGAAGACACTTCTCCTTTTCCTCATCTTACTCAGATGGCTTATGAAGAGTCTCTCATGGATAGTCAGCTAAATGAATTGAGCAAGGGAGACAAAGCTAGTGGCGGTCGAGGCAGGTACAACCTGAGGTTCGAAAAAAGGATAGAAACGTCTGATGTTCCTGAGCATTCATCTAAAATAGAGAAACCTGCTAATGAAGTAGCAGACGCTCACAGAGGTAAGAAGGCTCAACCTCTCTCTCCCATTGTCCATAATCATGTTCCTAAAATTAGAGAAATCCCAAAGCCTATGTCTTCTTTCAATTTTGAACATGAGATTCAAAAGATCAGAATTCATGTGCCACTCACAGAGTTAATTAAATATGGGGAATTCAAAAAATGATTCTCTGAGCTATTGAAATCCGAAGCCTCATACCCTCTCACCGACTCCATAAACCTCCAATATGAAAGGCCTGCAGTTGTCCTAGGTACCATGGTAGAAGACAGAGATGATTCATCCCCTCCCTTCTACACATCCCTGAACATACATGGCAAAGTGTTGCATAATTGTATTATGGATTCAGGGGCCTCTCACAACCTCATGCCCAAAACTGTCATGGAAGAGTTGGGACTAGAAGTCACCCGAGCCTATCATGACCTCTATTCTTTCGACTCCAGGAGGGTTCAGTGTTTGGGAGTCATCAAGGACCTGGTAGTTTCCCCGTTTCAGTTGCCCATGAACAGTATGGTCATGGATATTGTGGTAGATAACGTCCCCCCTAAGTTTGGCATGATGTTGTCAAGATCTTGGATAAAGAGACCGGGGGGAACCTTGCAGATGGATCTCACATATGCCACCATTCCAGTCTTTGGAGGGGAACATAGGAGACTGTACAAAGAAGCCCAACTGGTCTACATAATCAGTGATGAAGCCAACCCTACCAATCACCCCATCTATGCCTTGGACACTGATTTAGGCTCCAGTCTACTACAGCTCACCCAGACCCCTGAGGCTCCTTTACAGATTAGAAAGAAGCCCATTCTTAATCAAGAGACACCCCCTCCAAACACCTTTGTTTGGAAGATGTTCTTTGATGGAGCTTCCTCCAGTATGGGTGCAGGTGCTGGGATAGTATTCGTGTCCCCTTGTCAAGAGACCATCTCTCTGTCATACAGGATGGAATTCGAAGTCACCAATAATGTGGCAGAGTATGAAGCTCTGGTTCTAGGATTAAGAGCTGTAAAAGAAAGGGGAATTAAGGAGATGGCTGTGTTCGGGGATGCATAATTGATTGTCCAACAGGTCAAAAATGTTTATCAGGCTAACCATCCTCGACTCAAGAATTACAGAAATGAGGTATGGGACCTAGTTGATAATTTCTTCTTGTCTTTTAATATCTCTTTCATCCCAAGGGAAGAAAATGATCCAATCGAATTTTTAGCTTTCACAGCTAGTGTGCTCAAAGTTCCTGCGCTGCCCACTGTTGGATCTGATGTTGAAATAAAGTATAGACCCTTTGTACCAGTTAATGTCAGACATTGGAAGGTATTTGAGGATGATCAGGAGATCGAAAAGTTTCTTCAATCCATTAATTACTTTTCTGCATTGGGCATGGATGAGGATCATGACATTGAAGGAGATCCTAACCGTCAACCTGGGGAGTTTTTGAATAAAATTGTTGACCACCAGATTATTCATCTACCAAGCAATCATATACCAAAAGGACTAATCCCGTTAGAAAGGTTGTTTGATGGGAATGATGTGGCAGTAAAGGGTAGAGTTTCAGGTGATGACGCTGACACAACTGAGTGCAACATAGGCCCACCAGAGGACCCCAAGATTGTCAGGTTGTCAAGAAGTTTGACCAAGGAGCAGAGAGCCGGATATACTAAATTGTTGAGGGAGTTTGTTGATGTGTTCGCATGGACCTATGAAGACCTCAAAACATACGACACATCAGTTATTGAGCACAAGATCCCACTGAAAGAAGAGGCTAGGCCATTCAAGCAGAAGCTAAGACAGATAAATCCCATGCTGCTACCTGTCATGAAGAAAGAAGTGAAGAAGCTGCTAGATGCCCAAATCATTGTCCCCTTGAGACATTCCGACTGGGTGGCCAACTTGGTCCCAGTAAGGAAGAAAAGCGGTGAAATCAGGCTCTGCGTTGATTTCAGAAACCTAAACAGAATCTCAAGGAAAGATAATTATCCCCTACCCAACATGGAGCACATATTGCAGAAGGTCACCAGTGCTTCCAGGATATCCATGATTGATGGTTTCTCTGGATATAATCAGATATCAGTCATGCCTGAGGACAGAGAAAAAACAACTTCACCACTCCTTGGGGGACATTCATGTATGCCAAAATGCCTTTTGGATTGATGAATGCGGGAGCTACATTTCAGTGAGCCATGGACATAGCCTTCATCAGAGAAAAAGATAAGTTTGTGGTGATTTACCTAGATGACATAACAGTCTTTTCCAAGACTGATAAAGAGCACCGCTGCAACTTGAAGAAGGTTTTCCGGAAATGTCAGAGGTATGGCCTATCTTTAAACCCCAAGAAATCATTGTTTGCTATGCAAGAGGGAAAACTATTGGGCCATATAGTATCAGCAGAGGGGGTGAGAATTGACCCTGACAGGGTAGAAGCACTGCAGACCCTGCGACTTCCCAGATCTAAGAAGGAAGTTCAAGCCTTTTTGGGGAGGATAAATTTTCTGAGGAGATTTGTCTCAAATTTTTCTAAGTTGGTGAAACACATCACAGCCATGCTAAGGAAGGGGAACAAAGTGAAATGGATTGCTGAAGCCAGGGAATATTTTGTCCAAATAAAGAAAGCATTGACTGAGGCACCCGTGCTTATCAGTCTTGATTATTCTAAAGATTTCCTGATTTTTTCTTTTGCTTCCTGTGATACAATAGCAACAGTCTTATTACAGAAAAATGATCAGGGGAAAGAACAGCCCATTTCTTTCTTTAGCAAGGTGCTGAGAGATGCAGAACTGCGGTACGAGATCATGGAGAAGCAGGCCTATGCCCTGGTGAAGGCTCTTAAAGCTTTCAGAGTCTATGTATTACACTAAAAAATCACTGCATATGTCCCTTCAACCTCTGTGAAGGACATTCTTATACAACCTGACATAGACGGAAGAAGAGGTAAGTGGATTGCCAAAATTATAGAGTTCGATCTAGAGATCAAGCCCACCAAGCTGATAAAGGGGCAGGGTTTAGCCAAGTTGCTAGTTGAATCAAATTACAGGGCCTTGGGAATCAATTCCATCAACGAGCAAGCTGAGTCATCCAACGCGCAGTCCCAGAATGCCTTACCACTAGCAGCATGTGCCTGGTACAAGGATATCTTGTACTTTCTACAAGAATTGAGGCCTCCTGATGGGATGGAAAAAAGCAAGGCAAGAGCTTTAAAGCTCAAAGCGGTCAGATATTGCCTCATTGACCAAGATTTACACTGGAAAGACCCTTTGGGGGTATTACTAGGGTGTCTGAACCCGCAGCAAGCCCAGAAGGTTATGTTCGATTTCCATAGTGGTCTCTGTGGAAGTCATCATTTTTGGAAGACCACAACTCACAAGATCCTCCGAGCTGAATATTATTGGCCCACCTTATTTCCTGATGTCTGCAGGGAAATCAGAGCTTGCATCAAATGCCAGAAATTCTCAGGAAAGAAGCAGCTCAAATCCTTGCCATTAAAGCCTGTGGTAGTCTCTACACCCTTTCAACAGTGGGGATTGGACTTCATCGGGGAAATTCATCCCCCCTCAAGTGGCCAGGACCGATGGATTTTGACTGCAACCGACTACTTCACCAAATGGATGGAAGTTGTCCCTACCAGAAGCACTTATCACAAAGTGATTATCAGCTTCTTGGAAGATATCATAGCCAGATTTGACCGCCCTAGAAAAATTGTCACTGATAATGCCTCCCTCTTTCGATCTGAGCCTCTGGTCAAGTTCTGTGAACGTTTTGAGATTTCACTAATTCACTCCACTCCCTACTATCCTCAAGGAAATGGACTGGAAGAGTCCTCCAATAAAAGTATGATCAAGCTTATTAAGAAGCTACTGGAGGACAATAAAAGGGCCTGGGACTCAAAGCTCAAATTTTCTCTTTGGGTTGATCGGGTGACAACTAAGAAATCCCTAGGCGTCTCTCCTTTCCAACTTGTTTATGAAATAGAGGTCGTTTTCCCCACTCATCTCGCCTTACCTGTGGCAAATCTCCTCCAGGACTTTGAAGGGGAATCTAACCATTTTCTCAGAAGGATTTATCAGATGGTGGAGGTGCAACAGATCAGAGAACAGGTCATGGATAGAGCCTGCAATCATCAGCAGAAAATCAAATAGGCTTTTGAAAGGAAAAATAGAAAGAAAGAATTCAAGCAGGGTGACCTAGTACTCAAGTGGGACGCATCCAGGCAGGACAGGGGCAAGCACGACAAGTTTGATGCCCTCTGGTTTGGGCCTTTCAAGATCCTTGAAGTATTTTCAAACAACACTTACAGGTTGTAAGATCTGGAAGGAAAATAAGTTTTTAGCAACCCAATAAATGGGCATTTCTTGAAAAAATGTTTTTTGTGAGCCGCAGTCAGCTCTTTTTGTTTTGTTTTGTAAATATTGTTTTTGTTTTGTTTTTCGGACTAATAAATGACTCCATAGCCCAACAACAAAGGCATTGAATCTGCAAAAGATTTCTTAGATCATCACAAGGACGACTCTATCCCCCATGGAGCCAAATGTTAATGATATTTCTTGTAAGGGGGTTAGAATGCAAAAGAATGGGTTAAAACACACTTGTCCTAAGTTTTGAATGTAAATGTGCCCGTGGTAAACAGTGAACGGATCTGGACGGCGCGCATCTGCGCGCCCGAATCAACGGCACATATGAGATTCCAAACCCCCCCCCCGCCTTTCTACCTTTAAGCGGAGGGGGGGGGGGTCCGGAATCGGGGGCGCATCTCTTCAACGGTTTAGATCAGCGCGCCTAGATCAACGGCGATAAAGGAAATTCTGGACCCCCCCTGCCTTTCTACCTTTAAGAGGAGGGGGGGTGTCCGGAATCGAGCACGCAGCTTTCCGACGGCTGAGATCTTAGCGCCCGGATCAACGGCGCTCGCGCGATCACATCATTCTCCGCTGCTCTGTTTTTAGCCTGCATGGGCCCTTCTCCCGTCATGTCACTTTCCAGAACCACCTTTCTCTTGCTACCATGTATCACCCATCTACCTCCCCTCTATGGTCCACGTGGTCTTCCTTCCTCTCATCATCCACACACCACCTGGCACATGTCTCCTTCCCTCCACATCAGCCTCCCACTAAAATGTGTCCATCACATCTGTTGTCCTGCCTCCTCCGCTTATCGTCTTTTTCCATGTGTCTCCTCTGTAGCCTCTCTTGCTCCCTCATTGCTTCTTACTCCACTCCCCATTTTTTTGGCCCCATCACTCCATCCCCATGCCCCACCTTCCGCGTTGGCCTCCACGCAGATTCTTTGAGCCAGTCAGTTATTCCAGGTGGCAGTGTGGGAGGCCCTCCACGTCTCGAAGGTGTCGAGTTGGTCGGGCCATCATCAATCCTGATGAAGCAGTTATTGAAGCGGTTGGTGGTGGTTAGACATCGCCTCCGCCATAATGGGAGAGCATGACCATGAATTAAAGGCATGTTGATTCGCCATTGGAACTATCAAAGAGTCAGATTGCGTTTGACATAAGTTGCACGGCCTTTCAGAGGTTGACTGTCAGAAAGCCATGCAGACGCAAAGCCTTCAATGAAGTGTCTTGATTTCGCTGTTGTTGTAGTTCTGAGTATATGAAGGCATTTTCTCCATTTTTGTATCTGTCGATGGTAGAGCTAAGCCCCCGACTGTAAATTTTCAGCAACCATTCTAGTTCTTTATGTGGTGCCTCTCTGTTTGAGATTTCTTGTTTTATGACAAACAATTTCCCTTTTCATCTATGTTTTCGTCTTATATCAGAGAGTTCATGATCGAATGATTCGCTTGGATTGTTACATTGATGTTATGATAAAGGAATTGTTGTGACATTATTGTATTCTCTAGCCTTTTTTGTTTGAATGTAAGAGGATCTTGCGTTCGAATTCTTTCTCCTTCAATCTGTTACAAACCTGATGTTTATGATAGACCTTCAAACTTTTTGCATGCAAGTCTTCCCCCTACTCACCCTTAATACAACTCACCGTTTGAAGTTTATCAAGACCTCACTTGTCATGCATACCAAGCCTAGTTTCAGAGTTGAGACGAGATTGTTCCAAGTGTGCTTCCATTTGATCACCCCTTTTAAACAAATCGTGACATTAAACTGATGGGTGTCAGGCTCTACTCCTGCAAGCAATCTAGGAGTGACTTCTGACGCTAACAGTATGGGAAGAATTCAATGTTGACTGGCGCATCAGGTCTCGGGGATTCAAGAGCCCAGTGATCAGCCGTAAAATTGTGAAGCTGCGAGTTCCAATTTCCCAACAAGTGAACAAAGGGGAGTCGTGCTGAAGAGAATCTGTGGGGTGAAGATTTCTCGATAGGGAAATAGAAGAACCTTGGAGTTCTTCGGACCGAGAAGGAGAAGATCCTGTGAGAGTGGACGTGCTTCGAGGAGTGCGGTTGCGTCAATTTTGGTATCAGAGCGGGGAAGACTCTTTGTTTTCTGTAGAAGAGAGAGAGAGAATTCACCATGCCTCCCAGAAGAGAGAGACAATCACCCGACCCAGAGGATAGGGAGGTGCGAAGAAGAGGCAGGTCGGTAAGAAATCCAGAAATGGAGAGGAAAATGTGTGATCTTCGAGAAAGACTTGAGGATATGGAGACAACGCAAAGACGCACAGCTGGTGCAGGGGATTTCAGCGAGTCGGAGGATGAAGTTGAAGACAAACGCGAAGAGGAAGTTGCAGCTGAGGATGCAGTGAATGAACTCTTAATTAAAGCTATCACCAGAATGGGTGCAAAGGAAAAGATGGACATTCCAATTTACGAGGGAAATCTGGATGTAGAAGATCTACTAGATTGGATTAGAGCCCTGGATACATACTTCGATTATGAAGATATCAAAGAGGACAAGAAGGTCAAGCATGTTGTCACATGCTTGAAAGGACATGCAAGATTGTGGTAGGACAAGCTACAAGCTGACAGACGCTGTAAGGGCAAGAAGAAAATCAAGAGTTGGGATTGAATGATTGCAAAGATGAAGGAAAAGTTCATCCCGAGAGACTACCAAGTTACTATGTTCAGGAGGATGCAGAACCTGAGACAGAAGCTGATGACAGTGAAAGAATATATAGAAGAATTCTATCAACTGAACATCAAAGCAGGTCATCGAGAGAGCGATGATGAGAAGGTTGCTAGATATCTAAATGTTCTGAGATACAACATTCAAGATTAATTGAGCATGGTAACCATCCGAATGGTGGAGGATTCTTATCATATGGCTCTGAAAGCTGAGGAGAAGCTGAGCTGAAAGCAAGGTCAGCGAGGGTGAGGCAAAATTCATCCCAGAGGCAAGGCAATTTCCCAAGATAAATATCAAAATCCCAAGGATGAATGGAAGAAACCTCGGGGTAAAGTTGAAATAGGTGGGACCTCACACAGAGGGCCATATGTTGATCAGAGAGGGCAGCATAATGAGCAGAGTGGAGGATATGCTGACAACAATAATTTTCCTCGTACTAGAGGCAGAGGAAGGGGAAGAGGTGGAGTAATCACATGCTTCACATGTGGAAAGAATGGGCACAAGTCTTACGAGTTTCCAGAGAAAAAGAAGGACATTGGAGAAGCTCACATCACCGAGGCACAGAGGCGTGATGTTGAGGCCGAAGATGCAGAAGGCGGAAGATCTCATATGATGCGTAAAGTACTTTTGACACCTAAGAAGGAGGTGGAAAGCTCAGTGCAAAGGACCAGACTTTTTAGAACAGCTTACAAAACCAAGGATAGGGTGTGCAAGGTTATTGTTGACAGTGGTAGCACGGATAATATCGTATCTACAGAGATGGTAGAGAAGCTAGAGTTGGAGACGACTGATCATCCAAGCCCCTATAGAGTTTCGTAGCTACAAAAAGGACACCAGGTAACTGTTACTAAACAATGCTTGGTTGAATTCAAAATAGGTGGATATAATGATAAGATTTTGTGTGATGTCATTCCCATGGATGTATGTCATTTATTGCTAGGTAGACCATGGCAATATGACAAAAATGTGATTCATGATGGGAGAATGAACACATATACCCTAGAGAAGAATGGGAGAACCCATATGTTGCTTCCGATAAAGGATAAGGAGATGAAGCTGGAAGTGAGAAACACAATACTTCTCATGAGTGGGAAGGAACTTCTTACAGAGGTGAATAAGAAGGAATATCCACAATTCTTTGTTGTTAGGAAACCAAGGATTGTTCTGACTAGCACAAGAGTGGATGATTTACTAGATGAAGTTCAGGAACTGCTGGGAGAGTTCGCTGACATCATAGTGGATGAATTACCTTGTTCGTTGCCACCAATGAGGAGTGTGAGTCATCATATAGACCTCATACCAGGAGCCAGTTTTCCGAATAAAGCCGCGTACAGGTTGATGTCGCAAGAAAATGAGGAGGTGAAGAAGAAGGTCCAGGATCTATTGGACAAAGGATTGGTCAGAGAGAGCTTGAGTCCATGTCCCGTTCCAACAGTACTCAGTCCAAAGAAATATGGAGGTTGGAGAATGTGTATTGACTCAAGGGCGATTAACAAGCTAACCATCAGGTACATATTTGCATTGCCGAGAATGGATGATCTGATGGATTGCCTGAGTGGGGCAAAGTATTTTTCAAAGATAGATTTGAAGAGCGGATACCACCAGATTCGCATGAGGGAAGGCGATGAGTGGAAAACAACATTCAAGACAAACGAAGGTTTGTATGAATGGCTTGCCATGCCGTTTGGTTTGACGAATGCGCCAAGTACCTTTATGAGGTTAATGAATGAAGTCCCGAGGGAGTTCATCGAGAAGTTTGTCATTGTTTATTTGGATGACATACTGATTTACAGTAAATCAGAGGCCGAGCACTTAAAGCATTTGGCCATTGTGATGAGGAAGCTACAGCAGGAAACGTTGTTGATTAATATGAATAAGTCCTCATTTATGAAGACATAGCTCATTTATCTGGGTTTTGTTATCTCAACGAATGAATTGAGGATGGATTCAAATAAGGTGGAAGTGATCAAGAATTGGCCATCACTGAGAAATATTTTCGAGGTGAGGAGTTTTCATGGTTTAGCTAGTTTCTATCAGAAGTTCATCAGGAATTTCAGTGGAATTAGTGCAGCAATGATGGACACAGTGAAAAAGCGGCATAAGTCTTTTCATTGGATAGCTGAGGTTGAGAAGAGCTTCAATCTGTTGAAGCGGAAGATCACGGAGCAACCAGTGTTGGTGTTGCCGGATTTCCAAAAAACATTTCAGGTGAAAAGTGATGCAAGCAGTTTTGCCATAGGAGCGGTCTTGAGTCAAGAAGACAGACCGATTGCATATTTCAACGAGAAGATGAATGAGGCAAAGGTAAAATATTCCACGTATGATAAGGAATTTTATGCTATCATACAGGCATTGAAGAAGTGGAGGCATTACTTGATCCCGAAAGAATTTGTTTTGTATAGTGATAATCATGCATTGCAGTTTGTGACTCGACAAGAGAAGTTGAATCAGAAACATGCAAAATGGGTAGAGTATATGCAGAATTTCATGTTTGTGATTAAGCATATTTCGGGTACTGCTAACAAAGTGGTTGATGCTTTGAGCAGGAAGTGTTTTTTGTTACAGGAATTCCGAGTCAAAACCTTGGGTTTTGAAAATCTCAGGGACATGTACGCAGGTGACGCAGATTTTGCAGAAGCGTATGAAGCAACTGAGAATCCAGTTCTCAGAGATAGAAGCCCTTGGATGGACTATATGATCCAATAAGGGTTGTTGTTCAGAGGCAATCAACTGTGTATTCCTAAATGCTCCATGAGGGAGAACTTTCTAAAGGAGAAACACAGTGGGGGATTACCAGGACATTTTGGCCATGACAAGACATTCGTGAAGCTGAATAAGTCATATTTTTGGTCGGGGATGCGAGCAGATGTCAAGAGGTTCATTGACAGATGTAGAATTTTCCAACATTCGAAGGGGAGAAAGCAGAATGCAGGTTTTTATCAGCCATTGCCCATACCAGAGAGGCCATGGGAGGCGATTAACATGGATTTTGTATTGGGGTTGCTAAGGACACAAAGAGGATTTGATTCAATATTTGTGGTAGTGGACAGATTTTCTAAGATGGCACACTTCATTCCATGCCAAAGGACCAACGATGTGACTCACATCAAAAATATGTTCTTCAAAGAGGTCATTCGACTTCATGGATTACCGAAAAGTATAGTTTCAGACAGGGACACAAAATTCATAGGGAATTTTTGGAGGACCTTATGGAAGAAGTTAGGAACTAACTTAGCGTTTAGTTATGCTTATAATCCTCAGACGGATGGACAAACGAAAGTGGTCAACAGAAGTCTGGGAGACTTGCTGAGAAGCTTAGTGACAGAGCACCACAGCAGTTGGGATAGCATATTTCCACAGACAGAGTTTGCATACAACGATTCAGTAAATCGGAGTACAGGAAAGAGTCCATTTCAGATTGTGTATGGAGTGCAGTTGAGAGGAGTTTCTGAACTGAGGGATTCGGAACAGACTACTACTAGAAGCGCTAGTGCAGAAGAGTTCACTGAAGAGATGAAAGAACTTCACAGTAGGGTGGAGCAGTGGTTGCTGGAATCGAGTCAGGAATACAAGCGCAAAGCAGATCAACATCGAAGACAAATTCAGTTTGAAGTTGGAGATCTAGTTCTGGCACATTTGAGGAAAGAAAGTTTCCCAAGGGGAACATACAATAAACTGAATATGACGAAAATCGGGCCATGTAAGGTTTTAAGAAAATTCAGAGAAAATGCTTATGAGATTGAGTTCTCGGATGGCATCGAAATATCTCTGATATTCAATATCGAAGATTTATACCCATACAGGGCTGGAGAAGCAGATACTGGAACTAAGGAGCCAGTGATCCAGTGGATGAAACAATTGCCAGTTGCAGAGAAGCCGCATATGGAATGCATACTAGACAAGAGAGTGGGTAAGAAGACCAGGAGGAAAGAATACTTTGAGTATCTGGTCAAGTGGAATAATCATCCAGTTGAAGATGCCATATGGGAAATTGAAGCGGAGATACAGAAGCATGGACAGACCGTGCAGGAGCTCATGGATAGGAGCCCATGAAAGTTTTCAAGCCGAGGAGTATGATGCAGGAGCATCGCCAGCACATCAAGCGAGCCAACGCGTAAGCGGAGGACAACTGGACAAGCCATCACAAATTTTGAGAACACTTTGAGAATGTGGCGTAAACCTTAAATGAATCATTTAAGATGAGGCACACTTGTACATTATAAATGGACCTTGAGTGGATAGCTCTCGCCCTTAGGTATATAGTCAGCATTTAATATAGTTAATGTAGTTAGATAGGAATTTAAATTCTAGATTTGATAGCCTAGAGTCCAAGAGGGAAAAAAGATATAGACACCCTCCTTTGTAAATTGTAACATTAGCATTAGCATTCAGAAGAAGCAGAAGAGCAAGAAGAGAATAGTGTATGAACAACACCCATGTATAGACATTTGAATTAATAGAAGAAAGCTTTGATTCAAATTCATGGTTTGTGTTGTTTCTCTGTGTATTGATGTTATGCTTATGAATGTTTGCTTCCTGTTATACATTTTATTTTATATGTTGTGTATGTGATTTCATGGTTGAATTGAAGTCTGGAGGGAACAAGGGATTAGTTTCAATTGTTTCTCTAATTTGAACCAGAGAATTCCTGCAAGGAGTGCAGTTGAATTTGTCCGTAAGGAGTGCGTTGACAGAAGGGTTTAATTAGAGATAACTTTTGTTTTCATACATCCCAGAAGTGCAGTTGGGCACAGTGTCGTGCAAGGAGTGCGCAGGACAAGGAGAAGTCTCAGAGTTGCGATTCTGAGTGAAGCATCGAAAGACTGCTACTACAAGGAGTGCGCAGAGTCGAGAAAGTTAAACTCTCATTCAAGGTTGAAGGATTTTCCGCAAGGAGTGCGTGCAAAGAGTTATCTCTTTTGAAGAGACCGAGTAACTGTGGAAAGCTTAGGAGGAATAGGCCTTCAAACTCACTAAAGGGAAAGCACAGGAGAGATTCTATTGGAAGTCTGAGGGAATCGTCGCAGGTTTGTGAGCAGGTGAAAGAGTCTTGGGGAGAGACCCTTCGTCTTTTCGTGGATTGCATAAATACGAACGGACGATCAAAATCCTTAGAGTAGATTTCACGAAGTTCCGTGGACCATTGGATCTCACAGAGGTGCAAGAAGGTTATGGTGTAAGGTGGACGAGGTTCGAAGCTCAAGAGGGACAGAGCCGTCGATCCGTGCCATAGGAGCCGTCAGATATACATGTGATATCGTGTATCGACGATTCGCGAGTTGAAGCTCCAAAATATTACAACGACAATTGTGATATCACGATCCGCGATATCCCGATAGGCTCAGAACCGTTCATCGTGTGGAACATGTGTCAGGAGATCCCGAAGAGTCGGGGATCGGAGCATTGGGGTTTTTAAAGGTAGATTATTCTTTCATCTTGGAGTCACGAAACACGATATTCCGACGAGAGAGTTGTGTGGGACACAGTAGGAGTTAGTGGAAGACAGGTGGCGTAAGTCATCGGGGTTTCGCGGCGAGAAGTGTCGATCCATCGACATTCGGATTCACGATCCTGCGAAGTCTGATATCCTGATAGAAGTGATGGGGAGTCGCAGAGACAACTCGTGTGCGTGTGTCGGAGTTTCGGCATATCGCGAGTCGGGAGTCGGTAAAGTGAAGTGTTTGATATTGTGAGTTGCAAAACTGCGATAGAGCAGAAGTCCCGATAGGTACGGGAAGAAGTCAACGTTGACTGGCGCATCAGGTCTCGGGGATTCAAGAGCCCAGTGATCAATCGTAAACTTGCGAAGTTGGGAGTTCCGATTTCCTGTCAAGTGAACAAAGGGGAGTCGCGCTGAAGAGAATCTGTGAGGTGCATATTTCCCGATAGGGAAATAGAAGAACCTTGGAGTTCTTCGGGCCAAGAAGAAGAAGATACCGTGAGAGCGTACGTGCTCCGAGGAGTGCGGCTGTATCATAAATAAGTCTTAACATCTATATTCTCCAACTCCCAATCAAGTAATGCAACCAATGCTAGCATACTTCAAATTGAAATGATTTTAACAACTGGTGAAGAAATCTCATGAAAGTTAATACCTTCTTTATGAGAATTTCCTTTTGCAATCAACCTTGCTTTGTACCTTTCTACCCTATCATCAACACCCTTCTTCAGCTTGTATACCCACTTGAAACCTATCTGTTTCCTATCTCTTCGAAGTTCTACCAAGTCCCATGTATAATTCTTCGCTAAAGCATTCATTTCATCTCTCATTTTTTCTTTCCATTTTTCACTATAAGAACCCTCCACAACTTCTTGATAGAATTAAGGTTCATCATCATTAGCTCTTAGAGAAATTGATGAAACAAAATCATCATACCTTCTTGAAGGAAATTTGGCATGTGTAGACCTCCTTAGGGAAGTTTGTGGCTCATCCACAATTTGTTGATTGCCATCATCATCCATGTTTTCCTCTGGACGAATCTCTTCATGAACATTTTCAAAACCTTGGTCATGTTCACACTCATCTGTAGTTGAATGAGTTTCACATTGAATATGTTGATACCTAGGTACCACTACCTGTTTCAGTTGAACATCTACATCTGATTTGATGAGAGATGATTCATCAGATATTACATCTTTGTTAATGGTGATCTTGTGGGCAGTAGGATCACACAAACAATACCCCTTAATACCATCACCATATCCAACAAGGATAAGCCTTTTTTATTATGGATATAATTTAGAACACTGATGTTTTGGAATTCGAGAATAGGCTTCACAACCAAAAACTTTAAGAGTAGAATAGTTACGAGGGTGACCTATCCATACCTCTTCAGGAATCTTGCACTCTATTGTTGTTGATGGTGATCGATTCACCAAATAAAAAGATGTAGTTACTACTTCTGTCCACAGTTCCTGCTGCAAGTTCGCATTACTAAGCATACTCCTTTCTCTTTCTAGAAGAGTCATGTTCATGGGATTAGCAACACCATTTTTTTGAGGAGTATAGGAAGTGGTTTTATGTATATCCATCCCAAACACCTTGCAATAGTTTTCAAATTCCATTGATGTAAATTCACCACCATTATCATTTCTTAAACATTTAATGGACCTACCAATGCTTAAAAATGACAAATACATCAGTCTTTGTTTTCAACATATAGATCTACACCTTCCTAGAGAAATCATTTATAAAAGTTAAAAAGTATGATGATCCTCCATACAAAATAATAGGGGATCGCCCCCAAACATCAGAATGGATATAATCAAGGGTTCCCTCACTCGTGTGTCTTCTGGTTTTAAATCTCTACCTATTCTATTTTTCATAAATACAGTGCTTGTAGGAATCTAACTTTAAAGACTTTAGACTAGGAAGTAACTTGCGATCAGATAATACCTTCAATCCTCTTTCACTCATATGGCCCAACCGTTGATGCCACAGTCAAACATAATCACTGTCATTTTCGGATACAGTTGTCACATGATCTGACTCAGTTATTCCTTCTAACAGAAATAGGTTTCCAACCTTCTTCACTTTCATAACTAGTAGGATTCCTTTGTAGACCTTCATAACTCCACCTTGAACAATACTTTTATATCCTCCAGTATCTAAGACTCCCAAAGATATTAGGTTCTTCCTAAGCTCAAGTACATGTCTCACATCAGTTAGTATCTTAACAGATCCATCAAACATCTTAATTTGAATGCCACTAATTCCCACAACTTTACATGATATATCATTTCCCATGTAAACAATTCCATCATCTATAGACAGGTAAGTAATAAACCAGTGTCTATGAAGACACATGTGATTTGAACCACCAAAATCTAATAACCACTGTTGATCATAATGTGAAACAATACCAATTGTTAAAACTTCATCAACCATACATGAACTTGTTGTTGAACCTATTTCAGTTGCGTTTTCTTCGTTCGTCTCTTTTGGAGGGTCTTCTTTGGAGGTCTTTTGTCGCTTCCAACAATCCTTCTTCAAGTTTCAATATTTGCCACAAAACCAACACTTAAGGTTTCTCTTCTTTCCCTTCGACATTGACTGAGAGAAATACCTCGTAGTATGTCCTTTTTCTTTAGGTATTCCTCTTACCACCATCACGTCAGATGTAGAGGTCTCTAAATTAGATTTATTCCTTGTTTCCTCAGACAATAAAGCTCCAACAATAACATCAAACTTGATACTTTCTGTTGAACTGAAACTAATAGAGGTAACAAAGTGATCCCATGACTCGGGAAAAAAACACAATAATGTAATCACCTTTTCTTCAGATTCGAATTTCACTCCCATGCTAGTCAACTGGACTAAAAGAATATTAAAAGTATTTAAATGATCAAGTATTTTCATACCTTCCTTCATGCACAAACTATACAAATGTCTTTTCAGGAAGATCATGTTCGTCAAGGATTTCATCATGTACAATCTTTCCAACTTCGTCCACAAACAAACTATTGTCTTCTTTGTAACAATGTTGAACAAAACATCATTGAACAAACACAGATGTATGGCACTCAGTGCTCTCGCATTGATCTCTTCCCACTCTTCATCTGAAATGGTCGCGGGTTTCTTTGATTTTCCCAAAAGCACCTTCACAACGCCTTGTTGCATGAGCATATCGTGCATCTTCACCTTCGATATCTCAAAATTGTTTTTTCCATTGAACTTCTCGATTTCAAACTTAGCACTCTGATTCTTCTCCATTTCAATAGATTGACATGCCTTTCGACAACACACGGTCTCGTCGGTCTTCGCAGATTTATACAGGAGTGGACCACGTCCTCTTGCCTTCTAATCAAAAAATTAGACCGCCACCTCTACCAAAAACAGATTGCGACCTTGTCACCCCTTTGAGAAGAAATGGATCGTGTTGATCTCACCTGGACCGCATATCTCTTTCCCTTCCTCGTTGCACCCTCTATTGCAAGCTAGGAAACTACAAGGCATTTGCTTCCTTGTCAAGTTTGAATTTGTAAGATAAGGTATCTTATCATACCAAGATCTATGTTGATTGAAGCACGACATCAGGGGGGCTCTCTAAAACTCAATAATTATTTATATTCACTGGTATATCAAACCCCATAGTAAGGTAACTTGTTGTAATGTTTCGATGAACATCCTAAATGCGATCATAAGAATAAGTAGGATACCTGATTCAAGAGGAAAAATTATAAATATTTTACTCCATTGACAACCACATCCCTATAAGGGCCAAACCAAATTCTAGCAACTATTCAAAACTTGCAACACAATTCTCGGAAATCTGTCAGCGCTCCATTCCTGAGGTTAGACCAACGCAGTTTCTAAAAAACACGAATTTCGTAAGTGCACTATTAAATCGATGTTCCCTTCATGCAGACACCCTAGCGCTGATGCAAAAATCAACGCTCCCGTAAAGAAGGAGATCAAAGCTCTCATAAAGCAACGAGACATGCACTGAAGTGGGAAAAAGGACACTCCCTCTAGCAACCGACCCAAGCGTTAAAACTCTCCCTCCAGCAAATCGGTGCTCCCAACACTAAAACTATGTTCCATGATGACAACTCATCTAGCAAGGCTACAAAGCACGTCCGTATGTCCAAGGGCACCAGTCCTCTGTCCGCGTTGTATGCTCATGTAGCAACAGATTTCTCCACAGCCAAATCGCTCTCCCCGAGCTCTGATGCCAATTGTTGATTCGACAGACATAGTCTTTAGTTAATACGCAACAAATACACTAATCATAATATAAAATGGAAAAATGAAACAGAATGATTTATGTGGTTCGCCCAACTTCTGGCTACGTCCACCAAGCATGTTTAGATTATTTTATTGTTCATAGCATGGAAAATTACAACAGGCTCACTCCACTAATCTCTCCTAGCCTCTACATGCATACACAAATTTATAGCAATTAACATAAGAACTAATTATTGAATGTGCTCATATCCAAATTCTAACTCAGTCTAATTAATTACAACTAACCCTCAATAATAACCCTCAATAATAGAATCTAAAATCTAATTGTGGAGAAACTCGTTGTCACCAAATTCCAACAAGCAATACTTCATTTTATTTTAGGTTTCCTAAATTAACATTTAAACTATAAATTATGTGAAACTTTATCCTAATTTTGCTAGATATGAGGTCAAATAAAATACCAAACTCGAAATTTAAGATATAATATGAAATACAACTCAAAAAATTTAGGAATTTGAAAAAAAATTAAGTTAAATTAGTTAGTTTATGTACAATACTAGATCGGTAGAAAACCGATTACTATAGTGCCCCACCAGCCAAGGGGAAGGGACTAATAAAAGAAGTATGTATAAAAAATGTTTGGATTATTTTTTAAGAATTCCTAAGATAACATGATAGAGATAGTGATAAATTGAACTCTCCTAATTATCCCTTCCTATTTAATAGGTAATAACGGGAGTATCTTTGATAGATTTTAGCGAAACGGGAGTATCTTTGATAGATTTTAGCGAAAAGATGACTTGCAGGATTTTAGGGTTTCCAGAGGTTTAAGGTAAAAAAAATAAAAATGGTGACATGCCGATAGATCATTCCTAATGGAGCAAGGTCATAGACGCCAAGGAGGAACTTTTAAACTTTCTCACGGACAAAGTCTTCGGTCCTCGAGACATCATCTTCAGATTATGTGAAGACCAATTGGAAATTTGAAGAAGTGCAAAGGTTTCTAAAGTTGACGCGGAAAAGGAACAATTCATATGGGGTTTTGTAGATATGGTGCTAGATGGAGCTAGGAACCTAAAGACGATGTCTAATCAATCTAAGTAGTTTCTAGAGAAAGGTTTGACACGTATTATTTTTTTAATTAAAATTAGCATAGTAGTTAAATATTTTTAAAAGAATATATTAAATTTTATTATTGATTAACAAATAAAAGGTTGAGCTTCATTTATCTAGTGTTAATATTTTAATTTCTATTAATCACTTACGTGGCAATCAGTTAGCTATCAAAGTAATTTTTTAATATAAATAGGTAAATGTAAAAAAGTAAACACATAAACGGATGTCTTTATAATAGCTAGAAAGTTAATGATTGAAATCACAACTATTTATTTTGTGTGACTACTAAGAATATTCCAGCCATATTTAATCTTGTCCATAAAAAACTTATTAAGCACTAAACCTCTATTAAATCTGCCCATTGTCAATAGGTGTACGCTTTTCGACGTAACAAGATTTACACTTATGAGACTTTTAATTTCTGTCATAAATATAGAAAAAGGTTTCACACTTACGAGAGGCAGGCACATGTTATGAGGGTCCAATTTCAACCCATAAGCACTCACTATAGGGAAGTGTGAGAAATAACTCTATCTTGTTCTATAGTGTATTTAAGAAGAGGCAAAAAAATAAGGAGGACTGTCAGTAGAATGTACTAATGAAAGTTTTGTATTTAAGGACATACTCATATATCATTACATGGAAGACATGGGAATGTAAAGAGGTACTTTTATCAAATTATTATGGCTATGTGATGGGGTTATGCCAAAAAAATAATGTGCTTGTTCCTATCAAAGAATAGTCTCCCACTACAAGCCTCATACATAACCTATACCACTACAAAGTCCTTACGCAAGCTATAGAAGAGACTCCCTTCCGTGTGCTACATTATAGAATTGCTTCCTTTCATGGTGTTGTGTGGGTTCATGGTAGATTGTGGTGAATAATAGTAGGAGAGATAGATGCTTTAAACCCGTGAGAGTTGAGATCTAGAAGTTAGATAGTTATCTTGTAGATCTCATAACATTAGTTTTGAGTGATATATATAAAAAATTCACATAATTAAAAACAATTAATTTATAATTAGTTAGTAGTTCAATTTCCAGAAAGATAAATTCTTAATGTTATTATTTAGTATTTATTTTTATTATATATTTTAATTATAGTAATTTGAATGTGATCACAATTGAACAAAAATCTATTATATTTTGAGATACTTTCTAAAATGTAATAATATAAAATTTTGTTTAAAATTTTATGTTTAATTTTTTTTTAATCTTTTGTGGCATGAGAATACTTACTAAATTGGACCAAAAGAAATTGTATTTATCTTTATTATATATTTTAATTATAGTAATTTGAATGTGATCACAATTGAACAAAAAATCTATTATATTTTGAGATACTTTCTGAAATGTAATAATATAAAATTTTGTTTAGAATTTTATGTTTAATTTTTTTTTAATCTTTTGTGGCATGAGAATACTTACTAAATTGGACCAAAAGAAATTTCCCTTCACCAGAAAAATAGTATCACACCTATATATATATGAAGACCTTCATAAATTATATTGTTCTATATTAATGCATATCATAGCTCATAGGATTAGATTATGAACAAACAGATTTTTTTTTCTAAGCCTCATTTTTTATTGAGTTGGGGATATTAGCATATTTTATAGTAGAGAGTATTTGAGAAATGTATAATTGTTTTTATAGTCAAAGTGGAAATGATATATGAATTTAAAAAAAAAAAAAATTGTGTAAATAAAAAATATTTATAATTAAAAATTAAAATTGACATATATATATATATATATATATTATGTTTTGCAGATTTTTTAAGATTATATACAGATTTGTGATAACAGTTTTTATTCATTGATTTGAAGAAAAATATCAATTTGAGAAGTTAGTTGTTAAACATTATCATTCAACTAGAAAAATTATTTTTGTTTTCCCTTTTCAAGTCATGCAAATTAGAGAATGGATGTATTAGTTGCTATAAACTTGTAAGTTAAAATGTTATTAAAATGTTATATATAATAATTATTGTATAAAGAATACATTTTTCCTTTAATAAAAAGTATTGTACAACTGCCTTTATATCATCACCCCTTCATTACCTTTATGCCAGATCTCTAATTTTGACCTTAGTTTAAAAAGATAAATTGCATAAATATGTTTGGAATTATGAACTCAATTTGAAAAGATAAAGAGCATTGATTGTAAATCAATTTCCTATAATCAATTCCCTGTAATTGATAATCTATATATAATATTTCTATTCCTAAAAACAAATTGCAAAAATATAAATATTAAAATGTTTATTATATAATTATAAATGATAAATAAAATTTTAAAGTAAAATAACATTTAAACTAATTATTTGACATATACAAATTTTCTAACACCACTGCTTTAAACAATATACTGACATAAAACCACCTTAATTTCAAATATACTGACATAAAACCACCTTAATTTCAAATGCCGAGTTGATAAAATATTTCAGCAGGCAAACCTTTTCTGAATTGCAAAACCAATATACTGCTTTAAATAATATACTGACATAAATCCACCTGAGATTAAATCTTTTAACAGGCAAACCTTTTCTAAATTGCAAAACCGTGAGGAGAGGATGTGATAATATGGGTATTTAGATCTTTAAATTAAGTACTTGGTAAGTTGAAGCAAAACAAAGCGTAATAAGTAAAGTATAAACGAGTTAGATTAAATACTTATAAAATTAAATATATCAATCATAAGTTACCGTGTTTTTCATACTTCCTCCGGTACTTACATTTGATCCAGAAAAGGAAAATGAACAAGTTGGGTGAAAGCTAGGCTCTCTACACCGGTAGGCTAAGCAAGAGATACAGGGCAAGAGAAGACTATCAAAGGAATCAACATAACTAGATAAATGATTATTCCAAAAACCCTAGAAAAACAGGCACAACAACTTAGCTCCCACCATGGTTTTCCGAGATTGGGCCGATCGATTGCTTTGTTTATTCCCCTCCTTCCGAAGAAGGCCCCTCGGGGGAGGGGCCCCTCTGCTTTCGTTCGGTTCAAGTTGCATCACCTCCTTCTCACGGCTCTATCTCACGGCTCTATCTCACGGGCTTTCTTTCTGGCTTGAAAGAAAATGAACAAAGTGCATGGGATCAGAAAAGTGTTGACCCTCTTTCCTCCAGCTTGATCACAGACTCAAATACTAATCTTAGCGACTTTCAGGCTGATACAATTTATAGATCACCATGTGCTAACGCATTGTTTAAGTCAAGTAGTAGCTAACGCGCCGCCTATGGCTGACGAGTTAATGCACAGCAGAAGAAGGCAGTGGTAAAAACACGACCCATGGCTAAAACAGTCTTCCCGTAGATCAAAGGCATAAATAGTGTCAAAGGCATAAATAGTGTTTTGACAACCTTTCTCGTTAACCGAGTCATAAGTTTGACAAAGTGATTTATGTGGAAATTCAAATTGAATAATGATTATCGATCTTTTTTATTCAACAACCATCTTCTCTTTATACAATGTACTCGTTTGCATTCACATTGTCTTTTATCTCTATGGGTATGCTAATATATATAACATCTATCACTCAGTTACATAAACTTATCATGAATAGATCACATAATTACACTAACAATTCATAAATAGATTGCATACATCTACATATGACCGCATGAGGAGATTGATTGAAATATTTCCAACAAATATAAGCATTTAAATATCTCCACTAAAGACCAATAAGTTTAAAGTTTCGTTTCACGCTCAATAAAAAAATACTGTTTCTACTTAGTTTAATGACAAACTATTGTTGCAACATCGATGAAACCAAAATCACTCTTGCGAACATATCAGGAAGCTATTTACTGATCAGATCTGTCTTTTCTACTCGACTTGATGGTAATTTAAATAAATAAATGAATAAGCAAGTAAGATTGCTAGTATATTTGGCCCCGGACGATCTACATCTTGTTATTGCATGGCCGGACGATCTACTTATTTAAGCATTGGTTTGATACGTGTATCGAAGTGTCGTGTGAAATCAAAACATGCATCAAGGCACATGTAACAGATAAACATAAATCTGGATCCACACCCTCACAGATACTGTATAGCACCTTGCTTCTCTCTTGCAATTTCAGGTGGCGCTATCGACAAAGAGTGGATGTGAATAAGTCGCGATGATGAATAACTATAGATAGTTTTCCCAGCCTAGATTGAATTATAGACATCTTTTAGGAGAATAGCCTCTATCGAATCCATTGTCATCTTCGAGAATTTGAAGGCGTACGTTCATGTCTCACTGGAAAAATTGATTTGAAAAAGTAAAAGAACGAAATTGGTTTTGCTAACATCATCATAAACGTAAATATTTACATGTCTTGAAAAGGAAATTCAAGATCTCAACGTTCTCGTGCTTGATATTATACTTATCTCAATGTTCATATGCATGTCTTCGGAAAGGAATTCATCACTCTAATTCTTTTATTCTAAGTATTGTATTGATTTTAATGCTCTAAACTATAGTGAAGTCAATGCTCTAATGTTTCTCTTACAACAACATGCGAAGCATAAGAAGTGCAATTTTTTTTTTTTAAAACGAGGAAGGTAATAATGACCAATATTCAATTAACACAACTCGATGATGAGAACGACGCACTTAATTCAGGCCACAGACAACAAAATGACCTAGCATATTAGCACATCATCGAGTTGGATGCAACATAAGAAAAAGAATAAGACTAAAATAAAAACAACTACACGCCCATCCTATGGTCCAAGGTTAGGACTTTCCAGGACACATATGCAATGCTCAAGCCCAGGTTCCTATCGATTTTGACCATTTAAGGTCTCAAGAATGGCCATTGTTCCGAGGAACAAAGATGTGTCTTCTTCCTGCTCGACACAAGAAAGACAATACCTACGTAGCTAGAAAACAACATAAAAATAACCCAACACAATTTACAGAAAGTAATTCGCTGCATAAAGAACACGATCTAGTGGGCTCTCCAATGTGTTGAGTTGGTCAAGATTCTGGAACCCGAGACATCCGCCTCCTCCTCATGGCAAGAAACATCTTCCTCTTCCTCATGGCAAGAAACAGAAGCAGGTAAAGACCACATTCTACAAGTTTGTCCAAAAATTTCATGGAGAAATTGGAGAGGACTCACATACGTATGTAATCGATATTAGCTATGGACTATGTAGGGGAAAACATTTAATGCTACGGAAGTAATGTTAATTTAAAAGTTGGCAATGTTGATTAGACAAACACGGTATTTAATTAATAGGTAGCAAGCAGACTTATCATAATATAAAATGGAAAAATCAAACACAACCATTTACGTGGTTTGCTCACTTATCATAATATAAAATGGAAGGTATTGATTCTCTTTTTGTTCATAGCATGGAAAATTAAAGAGACTCAGTCCACTTATCTCTGATCTTTCTCCTAGTCTCTACAGGCATACTTAAATTCAGAACAATTTACATAAGAAAATGATTATTGAATGTGCTCATATCCAAATTCTAACTTAGTCTAATTAGTTACAACCAACGCTCAATAATAGGATTTAAATTATCACCAAATTCCAACAATCTCCACCTTGACAACAATTAACCTGATACCTTGTTTCTTCTTTTGTTCATCAACTTTTCTGCAAGCCCAGAGAAGCCAAGCACCATTGTAGTTTCTCTAAAAGTACTCGTTTTGTGAACATGTCTGCACAATTATCTTTTCTATGAAATTTTTCAAGAGAAACTCCACCTTCATCGATGACATGTCTTACAAAATGGTACTTAATAGGAATATGTTTAGTTTTACTATGGTAGGTTGGATTCTTGGCCAAGTGAATAGCACTTTGACTATCACAAAATAGCTTTACTTTGTCCTAGATCCTTCCAAACTCACCAAACAAACCTTTTAACCAAACTGCCTCTTTGCAAGTATGTGAAGAAGCTATGTATTTTGCTTCTATATTGGATAAAGAAACAATGCTCTATAGCTTTGACATCCAACTATTAGCTCCACCTACAAGAGTAAAGACATCATGAAGTTGACCTCATTTTGTCCAAATCACCTGCAAAATCAAAATCAACATATCCACAGACTAACTCACGACCATCGTTATAGGTGATACAGTAATCACTTGTACCCCTTGGATACCAAAGTACCCATTTCACTATTGCCCAGTTCTCTTTAACTAGATTTGTCATATATCTGCTGGCAACCCCAATTGCATGTGAAATGTCTGATCTTGTAATAACCATAACATACATTAAACTTTCTACTGCATTAGCATGCACTATTCAAGACATATATTCATTTTCTTTTTTTGTATTAGGACATAAACTTGAAGAAAGCTTAAACTGGGAAGCGAAAGGTACAGAAATTGGTTTCACACTGTTCATACCAAACCTCAAAAGTATTTTCTCGACATCCTTATGTTGTGACAATCAAATCTTACCATTCCTTTTGTCTCTGAATATCTCCATGCCCAAAATCTTCTTTGCTTCTCCTAGACCTTTCATATCAAACGTCCTAGCCATTTGAGCCTTTAACCTCTTGATCTCAGTTATGTTTTTTCTTGCTAAAATCGTATCGTCAGCATAGAATACTAAGATAATGAATATGTCATTATTCAATTTCTTAAAGTAAACACAATGATCATACTCACTCCTTGTATAATTCTGGCTCATCATGAAAGAGTCAAATTTCTTGTACCATTGTTTGGACGACTGCCTCAGACCATACAATGATTTCTTGAGCCTACAAACAAATTTCTTGTTGTGATTCTGAACAAACCCTTCAGGTTGTTCCATGTAAATCTTCTCATCCAAATATCCATGTAATAAAGAAGTATTAACATCTATCTGCTCCAACTCCCAATGAAGTAATGCAACCAATGCTAACATACCTCAAATTGAAATGATTTTAACAACTGGTGAAGAAATCTCATGAAAGTTAATACCTTCTTTATGAGAATTTCCTTTTGCAACCAACGTTTCTTTGTACCTTTCTACCTTTTCTTAAACACCCTTCCTCAACTTGTATATCCACTTGCAACCTATAGTTTTCCTGTCTCTTGGAAGTTCTACCAAGTCCCATGTAGCATTCTTCGCTAAAACATTCATTTTATCTCTCATTTCTTCTTTCCATTTTTCACTGTTAGAACCCTCCACAGCTTCTTGATAGCGTGAAGGTTCATCATCATTAGTTCTTAGAGAAAATAATGAAACAAACTCATCATACCTTCTTGAAGGAAGTTTGACCCATGTAGACCTCCTTAGGGAAGTTTGTGGCTCATCCACAATTTGTTGATTGTCATCATCATCCATGTTTTTCTCTACAAGAATCTCTTCATGAACATCTTCAAAAACTTGGTCATGTTCACACTCATCTGTAGTTGAAAGAGTTTCAAATTGAATCTATTGATACCTAGGTACCACTTCTTGTTTTAGTTGAACATCTACATCTGATTTGATGAGAGATGATTTATCAAATATTACATCTTTGTTAATGATGATCTTGTGGGAAGTAGGATCCCACAAACAATACCCCTTAATGCCATCACCATATCCAACAAAGATAAGCCTTTTTTGTTATGGATATAATTTAGAGAGTTGATTTTTTGGAATTAGAGCATAGGATTCACAAAAAAAAACTTTAAGATTAGAATAATTACAAGGGTGACCTATCCATACCTCTTCAGGAATCTTGCACTCTATTGTTGTTGATGGTGATCGATTCACCAGATAACACTATGTAGTTACTACTTATGTCCATAGTTCCTACTGCAAGTTGGCGTTACTAAGCATACTCCTTGCTCTCTCTAGAAGAGTCATGTTCATGCCTTTAGCAACACCACTTTTTTTAGGAGTATAGGAAGTGGTTTTATTTTTATCAATCCCAAACTTCTAGCAATAGTTTTCAAATTCCATTGATGTAAATTCACCACCATTATCATTTCTTAAACATTTAATGGAGCCACCAGTGCTCTTTTCTACCAAATCTCTAAATTGCTTAAAAATGACAAATACATCATCCTTTGTTTTCAACATATAGATCTACACCTTCCTAGAGAAATCATCTATAAAAGTAAAAAAGTATGATGATCCTCCATACAAAATAGTAGGGGATTGCCCCCAAACATCATAATGGATATAATCAAGGGTTCCCTCACTTGTGTGTCTTCTCGTTTTGAATCTCTGCCTATTTTGTTTTCCATAAATACAGTGCTTGCAAGAATCTAACTTTAAAGACTTTACACTAGGAAGTAAGTTGCGATCAGATAATACCTTCAATGCTCTTTCACTCATATGGCCCGACCGTTGATGCCACAGTTGAACATAATCATTGTCATTTTCGGATACAATTGTCGCATGATCTAACTTAGTTCTTCCTTCTAATAGAAATAGGTTTCCAACCTTCTTCACTTTCATAACCAGTAGGATTCCTTTGTAGACCTTCATAACTCCACCTTGAATAATACTTTTATATCCTCAAGTATCTAAGACTCCCAAAGATATTAGGTTCTTCCTAAGATCAGGTACATGTCTCACATCAGTTAGTATCTTGACAGATCCATCAAACATCTTAATTCGAATGCCACCAATTCCCACAACTTTACATGATATATCATTTCCCATGTAAACAATTCCATCATCTATAGACAGGTAAGTAATAAACCAGTGTCTATGAAGACACATGTGATTTGAAGCACCAAAATCTAATAACTATTGTTGATCATAATGTGAAACAATACCAATTGTTAAAACTTCATCAACCATACTTGAACTTGTTGTTGAACCTATTTCAGTTGCGTTTTATTCGTTCATCTCTTTTGGAGGGTCTTCTTTGGAGGCTTTTTGTTGCTTCCAACAATCCTTCTTCAGGTTTCCATATTTTCCGCAAAACCAACACTTAAGGTTTCTCTTCTTTCCCTTTGACATTGACCGAGAGAAATCCCTCTTAGTATGTCCTATTTCTTTAGGTCGTCCTCTTACCACCATCACCTCAGATGTAGAGGTCTCTAAATTGGATTTCTTCTTTGTTTCCTCAGACAATAAATCTTCAACAATAACATCAAACTCAATACTTTCTGTTGAACTGAAACTAATAGAGGTAACAAAATGATCCCATGACTCGGGAAAAGAACACAATAATGTAATCACCTTGTCTTTAGATTCGAATTTCACTCCCATGCTAGTCAACTAGACTGAAAGAGTATTAAAAGTATTTAAATGATCAAGTATTTTCATACCTTCCTTCATGCGCAAACTATACAAATGTATTTTTAGGAAGACCATATTCGTCAAGGATTTCATCATGTACAAAATTTCCAACTTCGTCCACAAACAAACTATTGTCTTCTCTGTAACAATGTTGATCAAAACATCATTGACCAAACACATACGTATGGCACTCAGTGCTCTCACATCGATCTCTTCCCACTCTTCATATGAAATGGTCGTGGGTTTCTTTGATTTTCCCAAAAGCACCTTCACCACGCCTTGTTGCACAAACATATCGTGCATCTTCACCTTCGGGATCTCAAAATTGTTTTTTCCATTGAAATTCTCCATTTCAAACTTAGCACTCTGAATTTTCTCCATTTCAATAGATGGACATGCCTTTCAAAAACACACAGTCTCATCGGTCTTGCAGATTTATACAGGAGTAGATCACATCCTCTCGCCTTCTAATAAAAAAATTAGACAACCCCCTCTACCAAAAACAAATCGTGACCTTTTCACCCCTTTGAGAAGAAATGGATCATGTTGATATTACCTGGACTTCATAGCTCTTTCCCTTCCTCGTCGTACCCTCTATTGTAAGCTAGGAAACTACAAGGCAATTTTCTTCCTTGTCAAGTTTGAATTTGTAAGATAAGGTATCTTATCATACAAAGATCCATGCTGATTGAAGCACAACATCAGGAGGGCTCTCTGGAACTCAATAATTAATTATATTCACTGGTATATCAAACCCCATAGTAAGGTAACTCGGTGTAATGTTTCGATGAACATCCTAAATGCGATCATAAGAATAAGTAGGATACCTGATTCAAGAGGAAAAATTATAAATATTTTACTCCATTGACAACCACATCCCTATAAAGGCCAAACCACATTCTAGCAACTATTCAGAACTTGCAACACAGTTCTCGAAAATCTGTCGGTGCTCTGTTCCTGAGGTTAGACTGGCGTGGTTTCTAAAAAATGCGAATTTCATAAATGCACTATTAAATCGACGCTCTCTTCATGCAAAGACCCTAGCATTGATGCAAAAATCGACGCTCCCGTAAAGAAGGAGATCAGAGCTCCCGTAAAGAAATGAGACATGTGCTGAAGTGGGAAAAAGGACAGTCCCTCTAGCAACCGACCCAAGCATTAAAACTCTCCGTCCAGCAAATCAGTGCTCCCAATGCTAAAACTCTGTTCCACGATGGCATCCCATCTAGCAAGGCTACAAAGCGCGTCCGTATGTCCAAGGGCACTAGTTGTCTATCCATGTTGTATGCTCATGTAGCAATGCACTTCTCCACAACCAAATCGCTCTCCCCAAGCTCTGGTACCAATTGTTGATTCGACAGACATAATCTTTAGTTAATACGCAACAAACACTTATCATAATATAAAATGTAAAAATGAAACAGAATGATTTACGTGGTTCGCCCAACTTCGGGCTACGTCCACCAAGCATGTATCGATTATCTTATTGTTCATAGCATGGAAAATTACAACAGGCTCATTTCACTCATCTCTTTTCTAGCCTCTACTGGCATACACGAATTTATAGCAATTTACATAAGAACTGATTATTGAAAGCGCTCATATCCAAATTCTAACTTAGTCTAATTGGTTACAACCGACGCTTAGTAATAGAATCTAAAATCCAATTATGGAGGAACTAGTTGTCACCAAAATTCCAACAAGCAATACTTCATTTTGTTTTAGGTTTCCTAAATTAACATTTAAACTATAAATTATGTGAAACTTTATCCTAATTTTGCCTAGATATGAGGTCAAATAAAATACCAAACTCGAAATTTAAGATATAATATGAAATACAAATCAAAAACTTTAGGAATTTGAATTTTTTTTTATGTTAAATTAGTTGGTTTATGTGCAATACTAGATCGGTAGAAAACCGATTACTATAGTGCCCCACCAGCCAAGGGGCAGGGAATTATAAAAGAAGTATGTATAAAAAATGTTTGGATTATTTTTTAAGAATTCCTAAGATAACATGATAGAGATAGTGATAAACTGAACTCTCCTAATTATCCCTTCCTATTTAATAGATAATAACGGGAGTATCTTTGATAGATTTTAGCGAAAAGATGGCATGCGGGATTTTAGGGTTTCCAGAGATTTAAGGTAAAAAAAAAGATTGGTTACATGCCGATAGATCATTTCTCGGCAGATATCTACTTTGTATTATGAAATAGTTAAACAGTCTATGCGCCCAATAGTTGAGTAAGTTTTAATTTTGTTCAATTTAAAATTTTGGACTCTGTCCTCATTCAGCGTTAGTATGGCCGGATTTTAAGATAAGGACGTGTAAAACCCAGCAAGGTTTGACCAGTTCATCATATTCTTCATTTTTCGTTAATTCTAAGTTATATTATATATTTAAATACAATTTATAATTATTCCTATTTTAATTTATTTATTTTAAATGAAAACTCCATTCTTTAGATTTAAGTGGAAGCAAAATTGGAGTTGCAGATTTTACACAAGCTAATGCAATTTTTGCACAGGGACACAAGCTCGGTTTATTTTGTTAATTATTAGAGCTTGAGGATAAAGCATCCCGTATCCATCCATCAACTTAAAAAATATTGGAGAGCGACCTTTTTAAAAATTAATGGACATTGCATGTTCCGATGAATTAACAGATTTGTGAAGCTTTCCTACAAATTATAGATAACTCTGGATCGCAGATGATATCGTTTGTTTGGATGATTTCAATTCCGTAGTCCCAATTATTTTGGATGGTGTAGAAGTGATTAAAGTTGCCCAACCTGCATTAGCGAATAATATTTTATGTCACCAACCTGCATGCAGATATCATAGTCCAGGGAATACTCGATCTCTCAACTGCAATTGACGTTTTCTTACTTCTAAAATCAATTTTGAAAAATATTACTTAGTTGGTCTAAACACAGTGCAATATTCTGAATTTGGACAAAATGCAAAGATCATTAACAGCAACTTACAGAAATTAATTCGACATAGAGAAGTTCGACAACTTACAGCAACTTAAAATGCAATATTCTGAATAGAGCAGTTCGAGAATTTACAGAAAGTAATTAGCTGCTATGGAAGCAGTTCGACATGCATAAAGAACACCATCTACTGGGCTCTCCAATGTTAAAGTAATTCGCTGCTATGGAAGCAGTTGGATATGCATAAAGAACACGATCTAGTGGGCTCTCCAATGTGTTGAGTTGGTCAAGATTCTGGAACCTGAGACATCCGGCTCCTCCTCATGGCAAGAAACATCCGCCTCTTCCTCATGGCAAGAAACAGAAGCAGGTAAAGACCACATTCTACAAGTTTGTCCAAAAATTTCATGCAGAAATTGGAGAGGACTCACATATGTATCTAATCGATATTAGCTATGGAATATGTATGGTAAAACAATTAATGCTACGGAAGTAATGTTAACTTAAAAGTTGGCAATGTTGATTAGAGAGACACGGTAGTTAATTAATAGGCAGCAAACAGACTTATTATAATATAAAATGGCAAAATGAAACACAATCATTTACGTCGTTTGCCCAACTTCGGGTTAAGTCCACCAAGCAGGTATCGATTCTTTTTTTGTTCATAGCATGGAAAATTAAGGAGGCTCACTCCACTCATCTCTCTTAGCTTTTACAGTCATATTTGAACTTATAACAATTTACATAAGAAATTGATTATTGAATGTCCTCATATCGAAATTTTAATTTAGTCTAATTAGTTACAATCAACGTTCAATAATAGGATCTAAATTATCATCAAATTCCAACAATCTCCACCTTGACAACAATTAACGTGATATCTTGTTTCTTCTTTTGTTTATCAACTTTACTGCAAGCCAAGAGAAGCCAAACACCATTGTAGTTTCTCTAAAAGTACTTGTTTTGTGAACATGTCTACGCAGTTCTCTTTTGTATGAAATTTTTCAAGAGAAACTTCACCTTCATCGATGACTTGTCTTACAAAATGGTACTTAATAGGAAAATGTTTAGTTTTACTATGGTAGGTTGGATTCTTGGCCAAGTGAATAGCACTTTGACTATCACAAAATAACTTTACTTTGTCCTGGATCCTTCTAAACTCACCAAACAAACCTTTTAACCAAACCGCCTCTTTGCAAGTATGTGAAGAAGCTATGTATTCTACTTCTATATTGGATAAATAAACAATGCTCTATAGCTTTGACATCCAACTATTAGCTCCACCTGCAAGAGTAAAAACATCATGAAGTTGACCTCATTTTGTCCAAATCACCTGCAAAATCAAAATCAACATATCCACAGACTAACTTACGACCATCATTATAGGTGATACAGTAATCACTTGTACCCCTCGGATACCAAAGCACCCGTTTCACTATTGCCCAGTGCTCTTTACCTAGATTTGCCATATATCTGCTGGCAACCCCAACTGCATGTGAAATGTCTGATCTTGTAATAACCATAGCATACATTAAACTTCCTACTGCATTAGCATATGGTATTCAAGACATATATTCATTTTCTTATTTTGTACTAGGACATAAACTTGAAGAAAGCTTAAAATGGGAAGCAAAAGGTACAAAAACTGGTTTCATACTATTCATACCAAACCTCAAAAGTATTTTCTCGACATACTTATGTTGTGACAACCAAATCTTACCATTCCTTCTGTCTCTGAATATCTCCATGCCCAAAATCTTCTTTGCTTCTCCTAGACCTTTCATATCAAATGTCCTAGCTATTTGAGCCTTTAACCTCTTGATCTTAGTTATTTTTTTTCTTGCTAAAATCGTATCGTCAACATACAATACTAAGATAATGAATATGCCATTATTCAATTTCTTAAAGTAAACACAATGATCATACTCACTCCTTGTATAATTCTGGCTCATCATGAAAGAGTCAAATTTTTTGTACTATTGTTTGGACGACTACCTCAGACCATACAATGACTTCTTGAGCCTGCAAACAAATTTCTTGTTGCAATTTTGAACGAACCCTTTAGGTTATTCCATGTAAATCTACTCATACAAATCTCCATGTAATAAAGTGATACAGGAGCATCGCCATCACATCAAGCGAGCCAGCGCGAAAGTGGAGGACAGTTGGACAAGCCAACACAAATTTTGACAACACTTTGAGAATGTGACACAAACCTTAAATGAATATTTTAAGATGAGGCGCACTTGTACATTGTAAATCGACCTTGAGCGCATAGTTGTCGTCCTTAGGTAGATAGTCGGCATTTAATATAGTTAATGCAGTTAGATAGGAATTTAAATTCTACATTTAATAGCCTAGAATCCAAGAGGGAAAACGGATATAGACACCCTCCTTTGTACATTGTAACATTAGCATTAGCATTCAGAAGAAGCAGAAGAGCAAGCAGAGAATAGTGTATGAAGAACACCCATGTACAGACATTTGAATTAATAGAAGAAAACTTTGATTCAAATTCATGGTTTGTGTTGTTTCTCTATGTATTGATGTTATGCTCATGAGTGTTTGCTTCCTGTTATACATTTTCTTTTATATGTTGTGTATGTGATTTCATGGTTGAATTGAAGTCTGGAGGGAACAAGGGATTAGTTTCAATTGTTTCTCTGATTTGAACCAGAGAATTCCTGCAAGGAGTGCAGTTGAATTTGTCCACAAGGAGTGTGTTGACAGAAGGGTTCAATTAGAGATAACTTTTGTTCTCATCCATCCCAGAAGTGCAGTTGGGCACAGTGTCATGCAAGGAGTGCCCAGGCCAGGGAGAAGTCTCAGAGTTGCGATTCTGAGTGAAGCATCGAAAGACTGCTGCTGCAAGGAGTGCACAGAGTCAAGAAACTTCAACTCTCAGTCGAGGTTGAAGGATTTTCCGCAAGGAGTGCGTGCAAAGAGTTCTCTCTTTTGAAGAGACCGAGTAACTGTGGAAAGCTCAGGAGGAGTAGGCCTTCGAACTCACTGAAGGGAAAGCGCAGGAGAGCTGCTATTGGAAATCTAAGGGAATCGTCGCAGGTTTGCGAGCAAGTGAAAGAGTCTTGGGGAGAGACCCTTCGTCTTTTCGTGGATTGCATAAAGACGAACGGATGATCGAAATCCTTATTGGATATTTCACGAAGTTCCGTGGACCATTGGTTCTCACGGAGGTGCAAGGAGGTTACGGTGTAAGGTGGATGAGGTTCGAAGCTTAGGAGGGACAGAGCCGTCGATCCGTGCCATAGGAGCCGTCGGATCTACATGTGATATCGTGTATCGGGGATTCACGAGTTGAAGCTCCAAAATATTACAATGAGAATTGCGATATCACGATCCGCGATGTCTCGATAGGCTCATAATCGTTCATCGTGTGGAACACGTATCAGGAGATCCCGAAGAGTCGGGGATAGGAGCATCGGGGTTTTCAAAGGCAGAGTATTCTTGCAGCTCGAAGTCGCGAAACGCGATATTCCGACGGGAGAGTTGTGTGGGGCACAACAGGAGTTAGTGGAAGACAGGTGGTGTAAGTAATTGGGGTTTCACGGCGAGAAGTGTCGATCCATCGACGTCTAGATTTGCGATCCTACGAAGTCCGATATCCCGATAGAAGTGACGGGGAGTCGTAGAGACAGCTCACGCGTATGTCGGAGTTTCAACATATCGTGAGTCGGGAGTCGGTAAAGTGAAGTGTTTGATATTGCGAGTTGCGAAACTGTGATAGAGAAGAAGTCCCGATAGGTACGTGTTAACGATATTTCTTGTAAGGGGGTTAAAATGCAAAAGAATGGGTTAAAACCCACTTGTCCTAAGTTTTGAATGTAAATGTGCCCGTGGTAAACAGTGAACGGATCTGGATGGCGCACATCGAAATTCCCGAATCAATGGCACATATGAGATTCCGGACCCCCCCCGCCTTTCTACCTTTAAGCAGAGGGAGGGGGGGGTCCGAAATCGGGGGCGCATCTCTTCAACAGTTTAGATCAGCGCGCCCGGATCAACGACGATAAAGACAATTCCGGACCCCCCTGCCTTTATACCTTTAAGCGGAGGGGGGGGGGGTCCGAAAACGGGCACGCAACTTTCTGACGGCTGAGATATTAGCACCCAGATCAACGGCGCTCGCGCGATCCCATCATTCTTAGCTGCTCTGTGTTTAGCCTGCGTGGGCCCTTCTCCCGTCATGTCACTTTCCAGAACCACCTTTCTCCTACTACCGTGTATCACCCATCCACCTCCCCTCTATGGTCTCCATGCTCTTCCTTCCTCTCATCATCCACACACCACCTCCCACGTGTCTCCTTCCCTCCACGTCAGCCTCCCACTAAAATGTGTCCATCACATCTGCTCTCCTGCCTCCTCCGCTTATCGACTTTTTCCATGTGTCTCCCTTGTAGCCTCTCTCGCTCCCTCATCGCTTCTTACTCCACTCCCCGTTGTTTAGGCCCCATCACTCCATCCCCGTGCCCCACCTTCCGCGCTGGCCTCCACAAAGATTCTTTGAGCTAGTCAGTTATTCTAGGTGGCAGCGTGGGAGGCCCTCCACGTCCCAAAGGTGTCGAGTTGGTCGGGCCATCATCAATCCTGATGAAGAAGTTATTGAAGCGGTTGGTGGTGGTTAGACATCGCCTCCTCCATAATGGGGGAGCACATCCATGAATTAAAGGCACGCCGATTCACCGTTGGAACTGTCAAAGAGTCAGATTGCGTCTGACATAAGTTGCACGACCTTTCAGAGGTTAACTGTCAGAAAGCCATGCAGACGCAAAGCCTTCAATGCAGTGTCTTGATTTTGCTATTGTTGTAGTTCTGAGTATATGAAGGCATTTTCGCCATTTTTGTATCTATCGATGGTAGAGCTAAGCTCCCGATTATAAAGTTTCAACAACCATTCTAGTTCTCTGGGTGGTGCCTCTGTGTTTGAGATTTCTTGTTTTATGACAAACAATTTCCCTTTTAATCTCTGTTTTCGTCTTATATCAAAGAGTTCATGATCGAATGATTCGCTTGGATTGTTACAGTGATGTTATGATAAAGGATTTGTTGTGACATTATTGTATTCTCTGGTCTTTTGTGTTTGAATGTAAGAGGATCTTGCGTTTGAATGCTTTCTCCTTCAGTCTGTT
>ML778216.1:362951-375128 GCA_009831015.1 Picea engelmannii
CTGGATAGTGTTTTCCTGAGACAGTGGGGAGACAGGAAGGATTATATGTATTACATGATAGAGTTTGGGGCTCTGAAGAAAATGGATGGAGAGTCTGTCTCTGACTTCTCCAAAAGATTCAATAAAATGTATAACAAGATTCCTGTAGAGATTAAACCCTCAGAAGCCTCTGCTCAAATTTCATACGCTGGTGCATTTGACCTTGATTGTTGTCTCTTATTAAGAGAAAGAAGAGCCACCTCTTTAGCTCAGATGCAATATGCAGCTATAGAAGTGGAATCAAACATAATAGCAGCTGAAAGACTAAGGAATCAGGCCAACGCAGACAGAATAAAGGAAAAATCGGAAGCCTCAACTTCCGGCCCATCGCTGCCCCACCCTCAAGTAAATGAGCTAACCCAAGTGATGAGCTTCCTGAAGGAAGAGATGGAGAGATTGAAGGTGGAAAGGAAGCAGGTGAACAAGGGCCCTCAGGGCGTTGAGAATAAAGGGGTTTTCAGAAGGCCAAATTATATTTCTCCCCCAACCATACACAAAGAGAAAGGAAAAGACAGAGACGACCAAAGAATTCAGGCTCCCTTTTAGAACAATTTTGTGGCTGATGAAGAAGGGGAAACAGACGAGCCTGAGCCTAAAATCCACTACTCAGAAGGCACTCCTCCTTTTCCTCATCTTACTCAGATGGCTTATGAAGAGTCTCTCATGGATAGTCAGCTAAATGAATTGAGCAAGGGAGACAAAGCTAGTGGCGGTCGAGGCAGGTACAACCTGAGGTTCGACAAAAGGATAGAAACGTCTGATGTTCCTGAGCATTCATCTAAAATAGAGAAACCTGCTAATGAAGTAGCAGACACTCACAGAGGTAAGAAGGCTCAACCTCTCTCTCCCATTGTCCATAATCATGTTCCTAAAATTAGAGAAATCCCAAAGCCTATGTCTTCTTTCAATTTCGAACATGAGATTCAAAAGATCAGAATTCATGTGCCACTCACAGAGTTAATTAAATATGGGGAATTCAAAAAACGCTTCTCTGAGCTATTGAAATCCGAAGCCTCATACCCTCTCACCGACTCCATAAACCTCCAAGATGAAAGGCCTGTAGTTGTCCTAGGTCCCATGGTAGAAGACAGAGATGATTCATCCCCTCCCTTCTACACATCCCTGAACATACATGACAAAGTGTTGCATAATTGTATTATGGATTCAGGGGCCTCTCACAACCTCATGCCCAAAACTGTCATGGAAGAGTTGGGACTAGAAGTCACCCGAGCCTATCATGACCTCTATTCTTTCAACTCCAGGAGGGTTCAGTGTTTGGGAGTCATCAAGGACCTGGTAGTTTCCCCGTTTCGGTTGCCCATGAAGAGTATGGTCATGGATATTGTGGTAGATGACGTCCCCCCTAAGTTTGGCATGATGTTGTCAAGATCTTGGATAAAGAGAACGGGGGGAACCTTGCAGATGGATCTCACATATGCCACCATTCCAGTCTTTGGAGGGGAACATAGGAGACTGTACAAAGAAGCCCAACTGGTCTACATAATCAGTGATGAAGCCAACCCTACCAATCACCCCATCTATGCCTTGGACACTGATTTAGGCTCCAGTCTACTACAGCTCAGCCAGACCCCTGAGGCTCCTTTACAGATCAAAAAGAAGCCCATTCTTAATCAAGAGACACCCCCTCCAACCACCTATGTTTGGAAGATGTTCTTTGATGGAGCTTCCTCCAGTATGGGTGTAGGTGCTGGGATAGTATTCGTGTCCCCTTGTCAAGAGACCATCTCTCTGTCATACAGGCTGGAATTCGAAGTCACCAATAATGTGGCAGAGTATGAAGATTTGGTTCTAGGATTAAGAGCTGTAAAAGAAAGGGGAATT
Organism: Picea engelmannii; assembly: GCA_009831015.1. NCBI lineage: Eukaryota > Viridiplantae > Streptophyta > Pinopsida > Pinales > Pinaceae > Picea > Picea engelmannii. The sequence continues at coordinate 364,833 of ML778216.1, forward strand.
AAGGAGATGGCTGTGTTCGGGGATGCAGAATTGATTGTCCAATAGGTCAAAAATGTTTATCAGGCTAAGCATCCTCGACTCAAGAATTACAGAAACGAGGTATGGGACCTAGTTGATAATTTCTTCCTGGATTTTAATATCTCTTTCATCCCAAGGGAAGAAAATGATCCAGTCGACTTTTTAGCTTTCACAGCTAGTGTGCTCGAAGTTCCTGCACTGCCCACTGTTGGATCTGATGTTGAAATAAAGTATAGACCCTCTGTACCAGATAATGTCAGACATTGGAAGGTATTTGAGGATGATCAGGAGATCGAAAAGTTTCTTCAATCCGTTAATGACTTTTCTGCATTGGGCATGGATGAGGATCCTGACATTGAAGGAGAACCTAACCGTCAACCTGGGGAGTTTTTGAATAAAATTGTTGACCACCAGATTATTCATCTACCAAGCAATCATATACCAAAAGGACTAATCCCATTAGAAAGGTTGTTTGATGGGAATGATGTGGCAGTAAAGGGTAGAGTTTTAGGTGATGACGCTGACACAACCGAGTGCAACATAGGCCCACCAGAGGACCCCAAGATTGTCAGGTTGTCAAGAAGTTTGACCAAGGAGCAGAGAGCTGGATATACTAAATTGTTGAGGGAGTTTGCTGATGTGTTCGCATGGACCTATGAAGACCTCAAAACATACGACACATCAGTTATTGAGCACAAGATCCCACTGAAAGAAGAGGCTAGGCCATTCAAGAAGAAGCTAAGACAGATAAATCCCATGCTGCTACCTGTCATGAAGAAAGAAGTGAAGAAGCTGCTAGATGCCCAAATCATTGTCCCCTTGAGACATTCCGACTGGGTGGCCAACTTGGTCCCAGTAAGGAAGAAAAGCAGCGAAATCAGGCTCTGTGTTGATTTCAGAAACCTAAACAGAAGCTCAAGGAAAGATAATTATCCCCTACCCAACATGGAGCACATATTGCAGAAGGTCACCGGTGCTTCCAGGATATCCATGATTGATGGTTTCTCCGGATATAATCAGATATCAGTCATGCCTGAGGACCGAGAAAAAACAACCTTCACCACTCCTTGGGGGACATTCATGTATGCCAAAATGCCTTTTGGATTGATGAATGCGGGAGCTACATTTTAGTGAGCCATGGACATAGCCTTCATCGGAGAAAAAGATAAGTTTGTGGTGATTTACCTAGATGACATAACAGTCTTTTCCAAGACTGATAAAGAGCATTGCTGCCACTTGAAGAAGGTTTTCCGGAAATGTCAGAGGTATGGCCTATCTTTAAACCCCAAGAAATCATTGTTTGCTATGCAAGAGGGAAAACTATTGGGCCATATAGTATCAGCAGAGGGGGTGAGAATTGACCTTGACAGGGTAGAAGCACTGCAGACCCTGCCACTTCCCAGATCTAAGAAGGAAGTTCAGGCCTTTTTGGGGAGGATAAATTTTCTGAGGAGATTTGTCTCAAATTTTGCTAAGTTGGTGAAACACATCACAACCATGCTCAGGAAGGGGAACAAAGTGAAATGGACTACTGAACCCAGGGAATATTTTGTCCAAATAAAGAAAGCATTGACTGAGGCACCTGTGCTTATCAGTCCTGATTATTCTAAAGATTTCCTGATTTTTTCTTTTGCTTCCTGTGATACAATAGCAACAGTCTTATTGCAGAAAAATGATCAGCGGAAAGAACAACCCATTTATTTCTTTAGCAAGGTGCTGAGAGATGCAGAACTCCGGTACGAGATCATGGAGAAGCAGGCCTATGCCCTGGTGAAGTCTCTTAAAGCTTTCAGAGTCTATGTATTACACTAAAAAATCACTGCATATGTCCCTTCAACCTCTGTGAAGGACATTCTTATACAACCTGACATAGACGGAAGAAGAGGTAAGTGGATTGCCAAAATTATAGAGTTCGATCTAGAGATCAATCCCACCAAGATGATAAAGGGGCAGGGTTTAGCCAAGTTGCTGGTTGAATCAAATTGCAGGGCCTTGGGAATCAATTTCATCAACGAGCAAGCTGAGTCATCCCACGCGCAGTCCCAGAATGCCTTACCACTAGCAGCATGCGCCTGGTACAAGGATATCTTGTACTTTCTACAAGAATTGAGGCCTCCTGATGGGATGGAAAAAAGCAAGGCAAGAGATTTAAAGCTCAAAGCGGTCAGATATTGCCTCATTCACCAAGATTTACACTGGAAAGACCCTCTGGGGGTATTACTAAGGTGTCTGAACCCGCAGCAAGCCCAGAAGGTTATGTTCGATTTCCATAGTGGTCTCTGTGGAGGTCATCATTTTTGGAAGACCACAGCTCACAAGATCCTCCGAGCTGAATATTATTGGCCCACCTTATTTCCTGATGTCTACAGGAAAATCAGAGCTTGCATCAAATGCCAGAAATTCTCAGGAAAGAAGCAGCTCAAATCCTTGCCATTAAAGCCTGTGGTAGTCTCTACACCCTTTCAGCAGTGGGGATTGGACTTCATCGGGGAAATTCATCCCCCCTCAAGTGGCCAGCACCGATGGATTTTGACTGCAACCGACTACTTCACCAAATGGATAGAAGTTGTCCCTACCAGAAGCACTTCTCACAAAGTGATTATCAGCTTCTTGGAAGACATCATAGCCAAATTTGTCCGCCCTAGAAAAATTGTCACTAATAATGCCTCCCTCTTTCGGTCTGAGCCTCTGGTCAAGTTCTGTGAACGTTTTGAGATTTCACTAATTCACTCCACTCCCTACTATCCTCAAGGAAATGGACTGGAAGAGTCCTCCAATAAAAGTTTGATCAAGCTTATTAAGAAGCTACTGGAGGACAATAAAAGGGCCTGGGACTCAAAGCTCAAATTTGCTCTTTGGGATGATCGGGTGACAACTAAGAAATCCCTGGGCGTCTCTCCTTTCCAACTTGTTTATGAAATAGAGATCGTTTTCCCCACTCATCTCGCCTTACCTATGGCAAATCTCCTCCAGGACTTTGAAGGGGAATCTAACCATGTTCTCAGAAGGATTTATCAGATGGTGGAGGTGCAGCAGATCAGAGAACAGGTCATGGATAGAGCCTGCAATCATCAGCAGAAGACCAAATAGGCTTTTGAAAGGAAAAACAGAAAGAAAGAATTCAAGCAGGGTGATCTAGTGCTCAAGTGGGACGCACCCAGGCAGGACAGGGGCAAGCACGACAAGTTTGATGCCCTCTAGTTTGGGCCTTTCAAGATCCTTGAAGTATTTTCAAACAACACTTACAGGTTGCAAGATCTGGAAGGCAAATAAGTTTTTAGAAACCCAATAAATGGGCATTTCTTGAAAAAATGTTTTTTGTGAGCCGCAGTCATCTCTTTTTGTTTTGTTTTGTAAATACTGTTTTTGTTTTGTTTTTCGGACTAATAAATGACTCCATAGCCCAATAACAAAGGAATTGAATCTGCAAAAGATTTCTTAGAGCATCACAGGGACGACTCTATCCCCCATGGATCCAAATGTTAATGATATTTCTTGTAAGGGGGTTAGAATGCAAAAGAATGGGTTAAAACACACTTGTCCTAAGTTTTGAATGTAAATGTGCCCGTGGTAAACAGTGAACGGATCTGGACGGCGCGCATCTGCGCGCCCGAATCAACGGCACATATGAGATTCCAGACCCCCCCCCGCCTTTCTACCTTTAAGCGGAGGGGGGGGGTCCGGAATCAGGGGCGCATCTCTTCAACGGTTCAGATCAGCGCGCCTAGATCAACGGTGATAAAGGAAAGTCCAGACCCCCCCTGCCTTTCTACCTTTAAGTAGAGGGGGGGGGGGGGCGGATCAACAACGCTCGTGCGATCACATCATTCTCAGCTGCTCTATTTTTAGCCTGCATGGGCCCTTCTCCCGTCATGTCACTTTTCAGAACCACCTTTCTCTTGCTGCCGTGTATCACCCATCCACCTCCCCTCTATGGTCCACGTGGTCTTCCTTCCTCTCATCATCCACACACCACCTGGCACATGTCTCCTTCCCTCCACGTCAGCCTCCCACTAAAATGTGTCCATCACATCTGCTGTCCTGCCTCCTCCGCTTATCATCTTTTTCCATGTGTCTCCCCTGTAGCCTCTCTCACTCCCTCATTGCTTCTTACTCCACTCCCCGTTGTTTTGGCCCCATCACTCCATCCCCGTGCCCCACCTTCCGCGTTGGCCTCCACACAGATTCTTTGAGCCAGTCAGTTATTCCAGGTGTCAGCGTGGGAGGCCCTTCACGTCCCGAAGGTGTCGAGTTGGTCGGGCCATCATCAATCCTGATGAAGCAGTTATTGAAGCGGTTGGTGGTGGTTAGACATCGCCTCCGCCATAATGGGAGAGAATGACCATGAATTAAAGGCATGTCGATTCGCCATTGGAACTGTCAAAGAGTCAGATTGCGTTTGACATAAGTTGCACGGCCTTTCAGAGGTTGACTGTCAGAAAGCCATGCAGACGCAAAGCCTTCAATGAAGTGTCTTGATTTTGTTTTTGTTGTAGTTCTGAGTATATGAAGGCATTTTCTCCATTTTTGTATCTGTCGATGGTAGAGCTAATATCCCGACTGTAAAGTTTCAACAACCATTCTAGTTCTTTGGGTGGTGCCTCTGTGTTTGAGATTTCTTGTTTTATGACAAACAGTTTCCCTTTTCATCTCTATTTTCATCTTATATCAGAGAGTTCATGATCGAATGATTCCCTTGGATTGTTACAGTGATGTTATGATAAAGGATTTGTTGTGACATTATTGTATTCTCTAGTCTTTTGTGTTTGAATGTAACAGGATCTTGCGTTCAAATTCTTTCTCCTTCAGTCTGTTACAAACCTGATGTTTCTGATAGACCTTCAAACTTTTTGCATGCAAGTCTTCCCCCTACTCACCCATAATACAACTCACTGTTTGAATTTTATCAAGACCTCACTTGTCATGCATACCTAGCCTAGTTTTAGAGTTGAGACGAGATTGTTCCAAGTGTGCTTCCATTTGATCACCCCTTTTAAACAAATCGTGACATTAAACTGATGGGTGTCAGGCTCTGCTCCTGCAAGAAATCCAGGAGTGACTTCTGATGCTAACAGTACGGGAAGAAGTCAATGTTGACTGGCGCATTGGGTCTCGAGGATTCAAGATCCCAGTGATCAACCGTAAAATTGTGAAGCTGCGAGTTTCGATTTCCCAACAAGTGAACAAAGGGGAGTCGCGCTGAAGAGAATCTGTGGGGTGCAGATTTCCCGATAGGGAAATAGAAGAACCTTGGAGTTCTTCGGACTGTGAAAGAGAAGATCCTGTGAGAGTGGACGTGCTCCGAGGAGTGCGGTTGCGTCAGGTTTGGTATCAGAGCGGGGAAGACTTTTTGTTTTCTGTAGCAGAGAGAGAGAGAGAATTCACCATGCCTCCCAGAAGAGAGAGACAATCACCCAACCCAGAGGATAGGGAGGTGCGAAGAAGAGGCAGGTCGGTAAGAAATCCAGAAATGGAGAGGAAAATGTGTGATCTTCGAGAAAGACTTGAGGATATGGAGACAACGCAAAGATGCACAGCTGGTGCAGGGGATTTCAGCGAGTCGGAGGATGAAGTTGAAGCCAAATGCGAAGAGGAAGTTGCAGCTGAGGATGCAGTGAATGAACTCTTAATTAAAGCTATCACTGGAATGGGTGCAAAGGAAAAGATGGACAGTCCAATTTACGAGGGAAATCTGGATGTAGAAGAGCTACTAGATTGGATTAGAGCCCTGGATACATACTTCGATTATGAATATATCAAAGAGGACAAGAAGGTCAAGCATGTTGTCACATGCTTGAAAGGACATGCAACATTGTGGTGGGACAAGATACAAGCTGACAGACGCTATAAGGGCAAGAAGAAAATCAAGAGTTGGGATCGAATGATTGCAAAGATGAAGGCAAAGTTCATCCGGAGAGACTACCAAATTACTTTGTTCAGGAGGATGCAGAACCTAAGACAGAAGCTGATGACAGTGAAAGAATATATAGAAGAATTCTATCGACTGAACATCAAAGCAGGTCATCGGGAGAGCGATGATGAGAAGGTTGCTAGATATTTGAATGTTCTGAGATACAACATTCAAGATGAATTGAGCATGGTAACCATCCGAATGGTGGAGGATTCTTATCATATGGCTTTGAAAGCTGAGGAGAAGCTGAGCCGAAAGCAAGGTCAGCGAGGGTGAGGCAGAAGTCATCCCAGGGGCAAGGCAGTTGCCCAAGATAAATACCAAAATCCCAAGGATGAATGGAAGAAACCTCAGGGTAAAGTTGAAAGAGGTGGGACCTCACAGAGAGGGCCATATGTTGATCAAAGAGGGCAACATAATGAGCAGAGTGGAGGATATGCTGACAACAATAATTTTCCTCGTACCAGAGGCAGAGGAAGGGGAAGAGGTGGAGTAATCACATGCTTCACATGTGGAAAGAATGGGCACAAGTCTTACGAGTGTCTAGAGAAAAAGAAGGACATTGGAGAAGCTCACATCACCGAGGCACAGAGGCGTGATGTTGAGGCCGAAGACGCAGAAGGCGGAAGATCGCGTATGATGCGTAAAGTCCTTTTGACACCTAAAAAGGAGGTGGAAAGCTCAGTGCAAAGGACCAGACTTTTCAGAACAGCTTGCAAAACCAAGGATAGGGTGTGCAAGGTTATTGTTGACAGTGGTAGCATGGATAATCTCGTATCTACAGAGATGGTAGAGAAGCTAGAGCTGGAGACGACTGATCATCCAAGCCCCTACAGAGTTTCGTGGCTACAAAAAGGACACCAGGTAACTGTTACTAAAGAATGCTTGGTTGAATTCAAAATAGGTGGATATAATGATAATATTTTGTGTGATGTCATTCCCATGGATGTATGTCATTTATTGCTAGGTAGACCATGGAAATATGACAAAAATGTGATTCGGGATGGGAGAATGAACACATATACCCTAGAGAAGAATGGGAGAACCCATATGTTGCTTCCGATAAAGGATAAGGAGGTGAAGCTGGAAGTGAGCAACACAATACTTCTCATGAGTGGGAAGGAACTTCTTACAGAGGTGAATAAGAAGGAAGATCCACAATTCTTTGTTGTCAGGAAACCAAGGATTGTTCTGACTAGCACAAGAGTGGATGATTTACCAGATGAAGTTAAGGAACTGTTGGGAGAGTTCGCTGACATCATAGTGGACGAATTACCTTGTTCATTGCCACCAATGAGGAGTGTGAGTCATCATATAGACCTCATACCAGGAGCCAGTTTTCCGAATAAAGCCACGTACAGGTTGACGCCGCAAGAAAATGAGGAGGTGAAGAAGAAGGTCCAGGATTTATTGGACAAAGGATTGGTCAGAGAGAGCTTGAGTCCATGTGCCGTTCCAACAGTACTCAGTCCAAAGAAATATGGAGGTTGGAGAATGTGTACTGACTCAAGGGAGATTAACAAGATAACCATCAGGTACAGATTTCCATTGCGAGAATGGATGATCTGATGGATTGCCTGAGTGGGGAAAAGTATTTTTCAAAGATAGATTTGAAGAGCGGATACCACCAGATTCGCATGAGGGAAGGCGATGAGTGGAAAACAACATTCAAGACAAACGAAGGTTTGTATGAATGGCTTGCCATGCCGTTTGGTTTGACGAATGCGCCAAGTACCTTTATGAGGTTAATGAATGAAGTCCCGAGGGAGTTCATCGAGAAGTTTGTCATTGTTTATTTGGATGACATACTGATTTACAGTAAATCAGAGGCCGAGCACTTAAAGCATTTGGCCATTGTGATGAGGAAGCTACAGCAGGAAACGTTGTTGATTAATATGAATAAGTCCTCATTTATGAAGACATAGCTCATTTATCTGGGTTTTGTTATCTCAACGAATGAATTGAGGATGGATTCAAATAAGGTGGAAGTGATCAAGAATTGGCCATCACTGAGAAATATTTTCGAGGTGAGGAGTTTTCATGGTTTAGCTAGTTTCTATCAGAAGTTCATCAGGAATTTCAGTGGAATTAGTGCAGCAATGATGGACACAGTGAAAAAGCGGCATAAGTCTTTTCATTGGATAGCTGAGGTTGAGAAGAGCTTCAATCTGTTGAAGCGGAAGATCACGGAGCAACCAGTGTTGGTGTTGCCGGATTTCCAAAAAACATTTCAGGTGAAAAGTGATGCAAGCAGTTTTGCCATAGGAGCGGTCTTGAGTCAAGAAGACAGACCGATTGCATATTTCAACGAGAAGATGAATGAGGCAAAGGTAAAATATTCCACGTATGATAAGGAATTTTATGCTATCATACAGGCATTGAAGAAGTGGAGGCATTACTTGATCCCGAAAGAATTTGTTTTGTATAGTGATAATCATGCATTGCAGTTTGTGACTCGACAAGAGAAGTTGAATCAGAAACATGCAAAATGGGTAGAGTATATGCAGAATTTCATGTTTGTGATTAAGCATATTTCGGGTACTGCTAACAAAGTGGTTGATGCTTTGAGCAGGAAGTGTTTTTTGTTACAGGAATTCCGAGTCAAAACCTTGGGTTTTGAAAATCTCAGGGACATGTACGCAGGTGACGCAGATTTTGCAGAAGCGTATGAAGCAACTGAGAATCCAGTTCTCAGAGATAGAAGCCCTTGGATGGACTATATGATCCAATAAGGGTTGTTGTTCAGAGGCAATCAACTGTGTATTCCTAAATGCTCCATGAGGGAGAACTTTCTAAAGGAGAAACACAGTGGGGGATTACCAGGACATTTTGGCCATGACAAGACATTCGTGAAGCTGAATAAGTCATATTTTTGGTCGGGGATGCGAGCAGATGTCAAGAGGTTCATTGACAGATGTAGAATTTTCCAACATTCGAAGGGGAGAAAGCAGAATGCAGGTTTTTATCAGCCATTGCCCATACCAGAGAGGCCATGGGAGGCGATTAACATGGATTTTGTATTGGGGTTGCTAAGGACACAAAGAGGATTTGATTCAATATTTGTGGTAGTGGACAGATTTTCTAAGATGGCACACTTCATTCCATGCCAAAGGACCAACGATGTGACTCACATCAAAAATATGTTCTTCAAAGAGGTCATTCGACTTCATGGATTACCGAAAAGTATAGTTTCAGACAGGGACACAAAATTCATAGGGAATTTTTGGAGGACCTTATGGAAGAAGTTAGGAACTAACTTAGCGTTTAGTTATGCTTATAATCCTCAGACGGATGGACAAACGAAAGTGGTCAACAGAAGTCTGGGAGACTTGCTGAGAAGCTTAGTGACAGAGCACCACAGCAGTTGGGATAGCATATTTCCACAGACAGAGTTTGCATACAACGATTCAGTAAATCGGAGTACAGGAAAGAGTCCATTTCAGATTGTGTATGGAGTGCAGTTGAGAGGAGTTTCTGAACTGAGGGATTCGGAACAGACTACTACTAGAAGCGCTAGTGCAGAAGAGTTCACTGAAGAGATGAAAGAACTTCACAGTAGGGTGGAGCAGTGGTTGCTGGAATCGAGTCAGGAATACAAGCGCAAAGCAGATCAACATCGAAGACAAATTCAGTTTGAAGTTGGAGATCTAGTTCTGGCACATTTGAGGAAAGAAAGTTTCCCAAGGGGAACATACAATAAACTGAATATGACGAAAATCGGGCCATGTAAGGTTTTAAGAAAATTCAGAGAAAATGCTTATGAGATTGAGTTCTCGGATGGCATCGAAATATCTCTGATATTCAATATCGAAGATTTATACCCATACAGGGCTGGAGAAGCAGATACTGGAACTAAGGAGCCAGTGATCCAGTGGATGAAACAATTGCCAGTTGCAGAGAAGCCGCATATGGAATGCATACTAGACAAGAGAGTGGGTAAGAAGACCAGGAGGAAAGAATACTTTGAGTATCTGGTCAAGTGGAATAATCATCCAGTTGAAGATGCCATATGGGAAATTGAAGCGGAGATACAGAAGCATGGACAGACCGTGCAGGAGCTCATGGATAGGAGCCCATGAAAGTTTTCAAGCCGAGGAGTATGATGCAGGAGCATCGCCAGCACATCAAGCGAGCCAACGCGTAAGCGGAGGACAACTGGACAAGCCATCACAAATTTTGAGAACACTTTGAGAATGTGGCGTAAACCTTAAATGAATCATTTAAGATGAGGCACACTTGTACATTATAAATGGACCTTGAGTGGATAGCTCTCGCCCTTAGGTATATAGTCAGCATTTAATATAGTTAATGTAGTTAGATAGGAATTTAAATTCTAGATTTGATAGCCTAGAGTCCAAGAGGGAAAA
>ML778216.1:377686-426793 GCA_009831015.1 Picea engelmannii
TTAGCAACACCATTTTTTTGAGGAGTATAGGAAGTGGTTTTATGTATATCCATCCCAAACACCTTGCAATAGTTTTCAAATTCCATTGATGTAAATTCACCACCATTATCATTTCTTAAACATTTAATGGACCTACCAATGCTTAAAAATGACAAATACATCAGTCTTTGTTTTCAACATATAGATCTACACCTTCCTAGAGAAATCATTTATAAAAGTTAAAAAGTATGATGATCCTCCATACAAAATAATAGGGGATCGCCCCCAAACATCAGAATGGATATAATCAAGGGTTCCCTCACTCGTGTGTCTTCTGGTTTTAAATCTCTACCTATTCTATTTTTCATAAATACAGTGCTTGTAGGAATCTAACTTTAAAGACTTTAGACTAGGAAGTAACTTGCGATCAGATAATACCTTCAATCCTCTTTCACTCATATGGCCCAACCGTTGATGCCACAGTCAAACATAATCACTGTCATTTTCGGATACAGTTGTCACATGATCTGACTCAGTTATTCCTTCTAACAGAAATAGGTTTCCAACCTTCTTCACTTTCATAACTAGTAGGATTCCTTTGTAGACCTTCATAACTCCACCTTGAACAATACTTTTATATCCTCCAGTATCTAAGACTCCCAAAGATATTAGGTTCTTCCTAAGCTCAAGTACATGTCTCACATCAGTTAGTATCTTAACAGATCCATCAAACATCTTAATTTGAATGCCACTAATTCCCACAACTTTACATGATATATCATTTCCCATGTAAACAATTCCATCATCTATAGACAGGTAAGTAATAAACCAGTGTCTATGAAGACACATGTGATTTGAACCACCAAAATCTAATAACCACTGTTGATCATAATGTGAAACAATACCAATTGTTAAAACTTCATCAACCATACATGAACTTGTTGTTGAACCTATTTCAGTTGCGTTTTCTTCGTTCGTCTCTTTTGGAGGGTCTTCTTTGGAGGTCTTTTGTCGCTTCCAACAATCCTTCTTCAAGTTTCAATATTTGCCACAAAACCAACACTTAAGGTTTCTCTTCTTTCCCTTCGACATTGACTGAGAGAAATACCTCGTAGTATGTCCTTTTTCTTTAGGTATTCCTCTTACCACCATCACGTCAGATGTAGAGGTCTCTAAATTAGATTTATTCCTTGTTTCCTCAGACAATAAAGCTCCAACAATAACATCAAACTTGATACTTTCTGTTGAACTGAAACTAATAGAGGTAACAAAGTGATCCCATGACTCGGGAAAAAAACACAATAATGTAATCACCTTTTCTTCAGATTCGAATTTCACTCCCATGCTAGTCAACTGGACTAAAAGAATATTAAAAGTATTTAAATGATCAAGTATTTTCATACCTTCCTTCATGCACAAACTATACAAATGTCTTTTCAGGAAGATCATGTTCGTCAAGGATTTCATCATGTACAATCTTTCCAACTTCGTCCACAAACAAACTATTGTCTTCTTTGTAACAATGTTGAACAAAACATCATTGAACAAACACAGATGTATGGCACTCAGTGCTCTCGCATTGATCTCTTCCCACTCTTCATCTGAAATGGTCGCGGGTTTCTTTGATTTTCCCAAAAGCACCTTCACAACGCCTTGTTGCATGAGCATATCGTGCATCTTCACCTTCGATATCTCAAAATTGTTTTTTCCATTGAACTTCTCGATTTCAAACTTAGCACTCTGATTCTTCTCCATTTCAATAGATTGACATGCCTTTCGACAACACACGGTCTCGTCGGTCTTCGCAGATTTATACAGGAGTGGACCACGTCCTCTTGCCTTCTAATCAAAAAATTAGACCGCCACCTCTACCAAAAACAGATTGCGACCTTGTCACCCCTTTGAGAAGAAATGGATCGTGTTGATCTCACCTGGACCGCATATCTCTTTCCCTTCCTCGTTGCACCCTCTATTGCAAGCTAGGAAACTACAAGGCATTTGCTTCCTTGTCAAGTTTGAATTTGTAAGATAAGGTATCTTATCATACCAAGATCTATGTTGATTGAAGCACGACATCAGGGGGGCTCTCTAAAACTCAATAATTATTTATATTCACTGGTATATCAAACCCCATAGTAAGGTAACTTGTTGTAATGTTTCGATGAACATCCTAAATGCGATCATAAGAATAAGTAGGATACCTGATTCAAGAGGAAAAATTATAAATATTTTACTCCATTGACAACCACATCCCTATAAGGGCCAAACCAAATTCTAGCAACTATTCAAAACTTGCAACACAATTCTCGGAAATCTGTCAGCGCTCCATTCCTGAGGTTAGACCAACGCAGTTTCTAAAAAACACGAATTTCGTAAGTGCACTATTAAATCGATGTTCCCTTCATGCAGACACCCTAGCGCTGATGCAAAAATCAACGCTCCCGTAAAGAAGGAGATCAAAGCTCTCATAAAGCAACGAGACATGCACTGAAGTGGGAAAAAGGACACTCCCTCTAGCAACCGACCCAAGCGTTAAAACTCTCCCTCCAGCAAATCGGTGCTCCCAACACTAAAACTATGTTCCATGATGACAACTCATCTAGCAAGGCTACAAAGCACGTCCGTATGTCCAAGGGCACCAGTCCTCTGTCCGCGTTGTATGCTCATGTAGCAACAGATTTCTCCACAGCCAAATCGCTCTCCCCGAGCTCTGATGCCAATTGTTGATTCGACAGACATAGTCTTTAGTTAATACGCAACAAATACACTAATCATAATATAAAATGGAAAAATGAAACAGAATGATTTATGTGGTTCGCCCAACTTCTGGCTACGTCCACCAAGCATGTTTAGATTATTTTATTGTTCATAGCATGGAAAATTACAACAGGCTCACTCCACTAATCTCTCCTAGCCTCTACATGCATACACAAATTTATAGCAATTAACATAAGAACTAATTATTGAATGTGCTCATATCCAAATTCTAACTCAGTCTAATTAATTACAACTAACCCTCAATAATAACCCTCAATAATAGAATCTAAAATCTAATTGTGGAGAAACTCGTTGTCACCAAATTCCAACAAGCAATACTTCATTTTATTTTAGGTTTCCTAAATTAACATTTAAACTATAAATTATGTGAAACTTTATCCTAATTTTGCTAGATATGAGGTCAAATAAAATACCAAACTCGAAATTTAAGATATAATATGAAATACAACTCAAAAAATTTAGGAATTTGAAAAAAAATTAAGTTAAATTAGTTAGTTTATGTACAATACTAGATCGGTAGAAAACCGATTACTATAGTGCCCCACCAGCCAAGGGGAAGGGACTAATAAAAGAAGTATGTATAAAAAATGTTTGGATTATTTTTTAAGAATTCCTAAGATAACATGATAGAGATAGTGATAAATTGAACTCTCCTAATTATCCCTTCCTATTTAATAGATAATAACGGTAGTATCTTTGATAGATTTTAGCGAAAAGATGACTTGCGGGATTTTAGGGTTTCCACAGGTTTAAGGTAAAAAAAAAATGGTGACATGCCGATAGATCATTCCTAATGGAGCAAGGTCATAGACGCCAAGGAGGAACTTTTAGACTTTCTCACGGACAAAGTCTTCGGTCCTCGAGACATCATCTTCAGATTATGTGAAGACCAATTGGAAATTTGAAGAAGTGCAAAGGTTTCTAAAGTTGACGCGGAAAAGGAACAATTCATATGGTGTTTTGTAGATATGGTGCTAGATGGAGCTAGGGACCTAAAGACAATGTCTAATCAATCCAAGTAGTTTCTGACTCTAGAGAAAGGTTTGACACGTATCATTCCTTTAATCAAAACAAGATTTACACGTATGAGACCTTTAATTTCCGTCATGAATATAGAGAAAGGTTTGACACGTATGAGAGGCACATGTTATGAGGGCCCAATTTCAACTGATAAGCACTCACTATATGGAAGTGTGAGAAATAACTCTATCTTGTTCTATAGTGTATTTAAGAAGAGGCAAAAAAATAAGGAGGACTGTCACTAGAATGTACTAATCAAACTTTTGTATTCAAGGACATACTCATATATCATTACATGGAAGACATGGGAATATAAAGAGGTACTTTTATCAAATTATTATGGCTATGTGATGGGGTTATGTCAAAAAATAATGTGCTTGTTCCTATCAAAGAATAGTCTCCCATTACAAGCCTCATACACAACCTATACCACTACAAAGCCCTTACGCAAGCTATAGAAGAGATTCCCTTCCCTGTGCTAGATTATAGAATTGCTTTTCATGGTGTTGTGTGGGTTCATGGTAGATTGTGGTGAATAATAGTAGGAGAGATAGATGCTTTAAACCCGTGAGAGTTTAGATCTAGAAGTTAGATAGTTATCTTGTAGATCTCATAACATTAGTTTTGAGTGGTATATATAAAAAATTCACATAATTAAAAACAATTAATATATAATTATTTAGTAGTTCAATTTCCAAAAAATAAATTCTTAATGTTATTATTTAGTATTTATTTTTATTATACATTTTAATTATAGTAATTTGAATGCAATCTCAATTAAACAAAAATCTATTATATTTAGAGATATTTTCTAAAATGTAATAATATAAAATTTTGCTTAGAATTTTATGTTTAATTTTTTTTTAATCTTTTATGGCATGAGAATAATTACTAAATTGGATCAAAAGAAATTTCCCTCCACCAATATGAAGAAAAATAATATCACATCAATATATGTATATCAAGACCTTCATAAATTATATTGAGTTGGGGATATTAGCATATTTTATAGTAGAGAGTGTTTGAGAGATGTATAATTATTTTTATAGTCAAAGTGGAAATGATATATGAATCTTTAAAAAAATAATAAAATTTTGTGTAAATAAAATTATTTACAATTTAAAGTTAAAATTGACACACACATATATATATAACAATAGTATATTTTGCAAATTTTCTTAGATTATATACAGATTTGTGATAATAGTTGTTATTCATTGATTTGAACAAAAACATCAATTTGAGAAGTTAGTTGTTGAACATTATCATCCAACTAGAAAATTTATTTTTGTTTTCCCTTTTCTTGTGTTACTTAGTATCACTAAGTCATGCAAATTAGAGAATGGATGTATATTAGTTGATATAGAGTTCTAAATTAAGATGTTATATATAATAATTATTGTATAAAGAATGCATTTTCCCTTTAATAAAAAGTATTGTACAACTGCCTTTATATCATCACCCCTTTATTACCCTTATGCCAGATCTCTAATTGTGACCTTAATTTAAAAAGATAAATTGCATAAATATGATTGGAATTATGACCTCAATTGGAAAAGATAAAGAGCATTGATTGTAAATCAATTCCTTATAATCAATTCCCTGTAATTGATAATCTATATATAATATTAATATTCCTAAAAAAATTGCAAAAATATAAATATTAAAATGTTTATTATATAATTATAAATGATAAATAAAATTTTAAAGTAAAATAACATTTAAACTAATTATTTGACATATACAAATTTTCTAACACCACTGCTTTAAACAATATACTGACATAAAACCACCTTAATTTCAAATATACTCACATAAAACCACCTTAATTTGAAATGCTGAGTTGATAAAATATTTCAGCAGGCAAACCTTTTCTGAATTGCACAACCAACATTACTGCTTTAAATAATATACTGACATAAATCCACCAGAGATTAAATATTTTAACAGGCAAACCTTTTATAAATTGCAAAACCATGAGGAGGGGATGTGATAATACATAATAAATCCGGATTAGATTGCACCTATGTTGATTTGATTTAATAAGAAGCAAATCCTCCTAATCGAAGAAATGATTCTTCTTTCTCCGCTTACATCCTCCTAATCGGAGCAATGATTCTTCTTCTTTTACATTGCAGGGTTCCTAAAATTTTATTTAAAAGAATGAGAATGAACACAAATATGGGTATTTAGATGTTTCAATTAAGTATTTGGTGAGTGGAAACAAAATAGAGCATAATAAGTAGAGTATAAATGAGTTAGATTAAATACTCATAAAACCAAATATATCAATCATAAGTTTGACAAACTGATTTATATAGAAATTCAAAATGGACCAAATATCGGTCTTTTTTTATTCAACAACCATCCTCTCCTCACACAATGTACTAGCTTCCATTCACATTGTCTTCTACCTCTATGGGTATGCTAATATATATAACATCTATCACTTAGTTACACAAACTGATCATGAATAGATCGCATAGTTACACTAACAATTCATAAGTAGATTGTATACATCTGCATATGACTGCATGACAAAATTGGTTGACATGTTTCCAACATATATAGACATTTAGATATCTCCATTAAACATTAGTTTCACGCTCAATTAAAAAATACTGTTTCTACTTAGTTTAGTGACCAACTTTTTACTGTTTCTACTTAGCTTAGTTTCAATAAAAAAAATACTGTTTCTATTTACTGATCAGATCTGTCTTTTCTACTCGACGTGATGGTAATTTAAATAAATATATGAATCAGCAAGTAAGATTGCTAGTATATTTGGCCAGACGATCTACATCTTGTTATTGCATGGCCGGACGATCTACTTATTTAAGCATTGGTTTGATACGTGTATCGATGAATAACTATAGATAGCTTTCCCAGCCTGGATTGAATTATAGACATCTTTTAGGCTCTATCGAATCCATTGTCATCTTCGAGAATTTGAAGGCGTACGTTCATGTCTCACTGGAAAAGTTGATTTAAAAAAGGAAAAGAACGAAATTGTTCTGTTTTGCTAACATCGTCCTAAACGTAAATATTTGCATGTCTTGAGAAGGAAATTCAAGATCTCAACGGTCTCGTGCTTGATATTATACTTATCTCAATGTTCATATGCATGTATTCGGAAAGGAATTCATCACTCTAATTCTTTTATTCTAAGTATTGTATTGATTTTAATGCTCTAAACTATAGTGAATTTAATGCTCTAATGTTTCTGTTACGACAACATGTGAAACATAACAAGTGTAATTTTTTTAAAACGAGGAAGGTAATAATGACCAACATTCAATCAACGCAACTCGACGATGAGCACGACGCATTTAATTCAGGCCACATACAACAAAACAACCTAGCATACTAGCACATCATGCAATTGGATGCAACATAAGAAAAATAATAAAACAAAAATAAAAACAACTACACGCCCGTCCTATCGTTCAAGGTTAGGACTTCCCAGGACACATAAGTAACACTCAAGCCCAGGTTCCCATCGATTTTGACCATTTAAGGTCTCAAGGATGGCCATTGTTCTGAGAAACAAGGTGGTGTCTACTTCCTGCCCGACACAAGAAAGACAATACCTACGAAGCTAGAAGACAACATAAAAACAACCCAACACAACAACACCAACCGACATGCGTAACACGAACCTTCAATGCAAGAAAGAATTGGTAATCAATGAATCAACATTTGCATGGCGCACAATAAATAAACAACAACTCATCAATAGTGGTCTTTGTTGAGCCTCTAAATTGACATCCCCACTACCCTATTATACTCCTCATCTATATCTTTTTGGCTTACCTAAGCTTGGATAAATGACAAAGAACACTACCATTAGCCACTGATGAGGTCATAAGGTAAAGTATAATTAATTCATGCATTTTTGTGGTTTATTGAGGTAGGAAACTAAATGTTTCATGTACTAATGGTTTAATTTGCCACGTGTAACCTTTGACCTCTAGATGAGTCCAACTTTTCTGTACCAACTTAGCTATCCGGTACTTATGCGCCAGATTGCCACTGTCCGAATCTGGTAACAAGCGTACCTTCCATTCAGATCTGGTAACGAACCATTCACTGTCGCGATCCACTACCAACGGCCGCAGATTGTTCTAGTCTGGTACCAAGCATATGCATATTGTTCGGATCCAGTGCCATTTACCGAATCTCACATGTCACGATCCAGTACCAATATAGGAAGCAAAATATACCAAGATTAGCTCCAGATCGTACCAAAGATGATTGTTGGATGTTTGCTGAATTATTAAAGCTCTAGCAAGGTTACGACAAACTTGTTTGTTTATTGCTTCATCCTCATACACTTCATGTCATGAGGATGAAGCTTAAAATATGTAACTGAATATATAAATTTGACAATTGATTGATTTCCTAAAGATTTCACCTCCTTGTGTTTCACGACTAAGACTGTTTAAATAGTCATGCCAAGGATGGTGGAGGTAGTAGAGAGTTAGCATAACACAGTATGTGAAGTAGTGTTACATATTGCGAAACCGATTTGGAATTGAAGTTTAATAGAAGGATGTCAATTATTTCCAGGTCTTGATCATTTATGAATGTGAGTTGAGTTGTTAGCATAGTTTAATTCTATGTTTTGAAATTTGAGTAAGAGGAATATGTGGATTGAAAAAGAGATTACTGTAGACTCCAGTCGCTGACCTATTGAAGCGGCAATGACCCACCACCCAACAAAGGTCATCATCCTTATAGATTAGTGTCAGTAGTTGATTTCAATAGTATAAATATTAGACTAGATGAAGATTTGATCTTTGTAGATGATAGCAGTATAGTTCAGTTTAGGTTTCGATTGCTTAGAGATCTTTTTTTTTTGTATGTGCTCTGTTTCTTTTTTTATGAATTTGATGTCATTTCATGGACATAAATGTTGGCAGCAGTAGTCAGCCATATTTGAAGGAGAACTAGTGAAGTTCACAACAACACATTGTGAACCACAACATACTCAGTATATTGAGTATTGAACTACCCATGCTATGTCTTGATGATTGATATGTGATTTCCCTTTCAGAAGTGTGATTGCATAGTTAGTTTTCTGGGTCAGATAGCAGAGTTAATATGTCAAAAGAACTCCATATTATACTTTCATGTGCCATAATGGAGTAGATAGCCTCTTTGTGAAAGACAACCAAAGTGTGTTTTGATTTGCTAGTTTGTTTGTTTTTAGCATGCATAATCTAGAATAGTTTTATACTCATGACATTAGAATTACCTTCCTTACTAGTGTCTTGTAACTATGTTGATTACGAATCCCGGATTGAGAATTAATGAGTGCATTATATTACACATATAAGTAGCACAACATTTTGGCGTCGTTTCCGAGGAGTTGCAAACAGTAGGAAGTGATTTTTAGCTTAGGTTGTTTGCATAGTTTTTGAATAATTTTAAAGGTTTCTTGAGGGAGGAGGATAAAATGTTTAATACATTAGTGAAGAGCCATGCGACCACTAGAGTGGGGTTCTCCGAAGCCAGGTTTCCTTCTTACCTTCTAGATAGAATTAGGATTTCAATTCAGTTAAGAATCAAATTTCCATTTTATGCATAGATATAGAGATAATAAGGGTAGATTTGTAAGCTCTAAAGATTCAAAAAAAACCCCCCCCAACTAATCCAACTGACCCTAGTGCAGGAAAAATTCCACCAGGATAAAGTTCAAGGGGAGCTAGCGAGGCTCCAGAAGAAGAACCTAAAACAGAAGAATCAACATTGGGGCGGGCATAACGTGAATCTGCTGAACGTTCATGAGACACAGAAAATCCAGTTTCCGAACCATTTATCAGTGGAATGGCAAAAGAAGAAGGAAATGAAGCCTCTGAGACTGAGACGTTTGGGTTTCCAATCTTGGATATTTCCAGAAACATCAACATGAAAAACATCCCACTATCATCGTTACCCACTTTTAGAGGTATGTCAAATGAAGATCCAGACTTATTCTTATTCAAGTTTGACATATTATGTAGAAGCTATAACTAGTCGGACGATGCCCCAAAACTTAAGCTCTTTCCTACTACAATGAAGGATTCAGCCTTAAGATGGTTCACGAGCTTAGGAGAAAATACAATCCTCTCTTCGGATCAGATGAAAGACACATTTTTACGGAAATACCAAAACTATTGTAAGGATAATGCTAAAAATGACATTTTTTAAATTCTTCAAACAGAAGATGAAAGCCCTAAAGACTACTTAGAAAGGTTCTTATACAACTACCAGAAATCAAAATTATTCACCACAGACCCAGCTGTAGTAAGAACCGTATTTTTGAAGGGTATTAGAGATGACTGCATAGAACTTTTAAATTTATTAAGTTCAGGAGATGTGCACCAAAATCCTTTTGCAGAGAATGAAAATTATTGTAGAAGATACTCAAGAGGACAAGCTAAAATAGGCAAAGCACCAAGAGATTCTTTTAGCAGAAATACAAGACAAAGCTCAGGAACTATCACCAGAATTGAGTTAGGAAACTTATTAGAGAACTTTAAAACAAACATCTTCAGCATAATCAGTAACCAGTTTGATACCCTAAAACTGAAAAAGAAACAAGAAGAAGAGATTGTTTTAGCAATCTTTTGTCCTAGATGCCGAAAGAAGCATGGTGAGAAAGAATGTCCATTAAATGTCATAGAAATCTGTGGCCTGTGTACACTAGATCACCCCACATCTGAGTGTCCAACTTTGCTTGAACTACAAACCATGTATAGGGGAGGAGGAGTCTCACAAGAACAATCATACCCTTTCAGAAGACCTTGGAGAGAACAAAACCTCAATGCATTTTATGACCCTAATGCACAGTATCAAAAACAACAATGGGGTCCTCCCCCAATGACCTATCCATAATGGACACCTCAGCAAGCTCAAACTCAACCTTGACAACAAGGTTGGAGGGGCCTGTGTATGGGAATCCCTCTTACCCTACATATCCACAGTATCCTGCAAACATTTCCCAATTACTACCTGGATTTAACCCACCACAGATGAAAGATTTACTCCCACCTCCTATACAATAACAATTTACAACCCCCTTGAACCCTAACCAGCAGTAACAAGTACCTATAAATGTCAATCAACAACCACAAAACCAAGCTTCCCACAACCCTCCGAGACCAACAACAATCCCTGCCTAGACAATCCCTAACCCCAATACTTGACCCATCCACCTTGTGCAGAATACAGAAGTTCAAACCTTTCCCACCTATGAAATTCAACTATGATCAGGAAAAACTATAAATCAATCAAATCCTGGAGTAATAATTTAGGAAGAAAATGATAATCATTCTGAGGAAGAAAACACTCAAACCACCCCTGTAGAAGAAAAGAATTAACCTCCTATTCCAACCACTTCTCAGTCTGTATGAGTAACTCAACAATTTAATCTTCCACCCTACCCTGAAAGACTATTAGTGAATAAACCTGGCGCACCCTTGCACAAAGATATAGAGGATTAATTACAAAATGTATGTATAAAAATACCTCTGCTGCAAGCAATTAAGGATATCCCCATATATGCCAAAATCATAAGGGATATTTGCCTTAAGAAACCAAGAAGGAAGAAGAAGGAACCTCCCCTTTCTCGGGTGGTGGGGCAATTATCTGAATTTATTTCTGAAATGCCATACAAATATAATGACCCTGGGAACCCAGTAGTCACTATTGAAATTAATGGTATTTCTTTACCAAACACACTCGTTGATTTGGGTGCAACAATTAATGTAATGCCTTTTGATACTATGAAAAATATCCAAATCAACCAGTTAAGACCAACCCAAACCATGATAGAGTTGGTAGATAAGTCAGTCATTAGCCCTACAGGAAGTCTAGATGATGTGATAGTCACTCTAGCTTCTTGGGAATATCCAATAGACTTTCTAGTCATCTACTCTAAATCATCCTCCAAACCAGGACACCCTATGGTTCTTGGCCGTCCTTGGCTAGCCACAGCAGATGCCTTTATCAGTTGTCGGTTTAGTGAGATGACTATATCCAATGGAACACATAGCCAAAAGCTTGTCCTCTTTCCTCCTGCCCAACTGGAATAGGAGATATCTGTCTGGTTAGAAAACCCTTATGGAGAAGAAGATTGCATCAGACCCCTGTTAACACTTTAACAGGTAAAAGGAATGCAAGAACAATTAGATGAACAAGTCTTAAGTTTATTTTTGGATGATACAAATTGTATTGAATATTCGAGGTATTTTGTAGAGTTGTCACACATTTTCAGTTCTGAATTTCAACAAACTTGGCACCTTGATATCACTCAATTATATAATTTATCACTAGCTCCCTCAGAGAAGGAAAAAATTACTGAACTTGTTGAGATTATCCCAGGAAAACCTTTGTGTATCAACTCTAGTTTGGAACCAGAACAAAAGACACAAGTAATTGAAATACTCCAAAGACAATTTGATGCCTTTGCATGGGATCATACATACATGAAAGGAATTCACCCTGACACATGCACACATCATATCTACACTAATGACCAAATCAGAGCAGTTAGATAGCCTCAACGAAGGATGAATCCATCCCTTAAAGATATTGTAAAAGAGGAATTGAAAAAAGTCCTTCAAGCCAATCTCATATACCCCATTTCAGATAGTCAATGGGTGTCTCCATTTGTCATAGTTCCCAAGAAAAATGGTAACTGGAGAATATGTGTAGACTTCAGGGAGTTGAACAAAGCCATCCATAGGGATTATTTTCCCTTACCATTTATTGATCATGTGTTGAATACCTTGTCTGGAAAGAAGTATTTTTCATTCCTAGATTGGTTTAGTGGTTATAACCAAATACAAATAACACCCAAAGACCAGGAGAAGACCAATTTCAACTGCCCATGGGGAACCTATGCTTATAGGGTTCTTCCTTTTGGACTTTGCAATGCCCCAACCACTTTTGAAAGGGTTGTCCTAGCCATTTTGTTTGACTTTACCAATGATTGTGTGGAAGTCTACATGGATGACTTTACAGTCCATGGAAAAGACTTCTAGGAAGCTTTGACCAGTCTAGAAAAAGTCTTGATTAGGTGTAAGGAAACTAATCTTTCCCTATGTAATGAAAATTCAAAGATGATGTTCACTAAAGGTATTGTTTTGGGACATCACATCTCTAGTTCTGGAATGAAAGTTGATCCAGAAAAGATTCATATTATCACACAAATCATAATACATTCCTCGCAAAAGGAAGTTAGTAGATTTTTAGGGCATGTTGGCTACTATAGAAGATTCATTCCAAATTTTACAAGCCTAGCTACCCCTTTATTCAAGTTATTATCTAAAGAAGCCGAATTTAAGTGGGATGATGAATGCCAAATATCTTTTCAGATTCTAAAACATAAATTGTCAACTACCCCTGTATTAAGAGGACCAAATTGGTCCCTTCCTTTTCATATATGTACCGATGCCTCAGTCACAGTCCTTGGGGTAGTTCTTGGACAAAGGGAAAATCAAATGCCTTATGCTATTTACTTTGTCAGTAAAAATCTATCTCCAACTGAAGTTAATTATATGGTCACAAAAACAAAATTACTATTTGTGGTCCATGCTATCAATAAATTTAAACATTATATTAAAGGATATCAAGATTTTGTACACACTGATCATTCAACCATGAAATTATTAATGAACAAACCTGTAACAAATCCTAGAGTTACAAGATGGTTGTTGTTATTACAAGAGTTCAATATCAACATTATTGATAGACCTGGTAAGGATAATCTTGTGGCTGATTTCTTATCTAGAATGATTCATTTGGAAGATAACGCACCAGTAGAAGATAACTTTCTTGATGAAAATTTGTTTTCTATTTCTACATTCACTCCTTGGTATGCAGATGTAGCTAACTATCTTGTGACATGGAAGATGCCTCAGAAATTGTCTCCTAGAGAAAAACAAAAAGTAATTTAGCTAAGTGCAAACTACATGTGACACGATGTTTGTCTCTACAAAACAAGACCAGATTTGGTAATCAGGAGATGTGTAAGAGAAGATGAAATTCATGATATTTTGCAAGCCTTCCATGATGGTCCTTGTGGAGGAAACCTCGCAGACAAGACGACCTCTTATAAAGTTCTGCAATCTGGTTATTATTGGCCTCATATTTTCAAGGATGCTAAAACCTATGTATCCAATTGTGATGAATGCCAACAAATGGGTAAGCCTATTACACGAGACCAAATGCCACCTCAAGCCGAAGTAGTCATTGAGCCTTTCGAGAAATGGGCATTAGATTTTGTAGGGTCCATTAACCCTGCATCTAAAAAGAAAAAGTGCATACTTGTATGTACTGACGATGTGACTAAGTGGGTTGAAGCAAAATATTTACCAGCTCCAAGTGAACAATCAGTGGTAGATTTCTTTTTTAATGACATCTTTACTAGATTTGGTGTACCTCGAGAAATTGTGACTGATCAGGGAACTCAATTTACCTCTAATCTAGTCAAAGTTGTTACAGAACAATACCAAATTAAACACAGGAAATCTACACCCTACCATCCATAGAAAAATGGACAAGTAGAATATACCAACAAAGTTATTTAGTCCATTCTTACCAAAATAGTATAGCTACACCACAAGGAATGGGATGACAGATTACTAGAAGCCTTATGGGCTTATAGAATCACCTGGAGGAATACAACAGGAGATACACCCTACGAGTTAGTATATGGGAATCAAGTACTTCTCCCCATAGAATTCCAGATCAAAACCTTCAGGATTGCAGTACAAGTTGGCATGAACTTGGATGAAGCCCAACAACAAAGACTCTTGCAGCTTAATGAGTTGGACGAAATCAGGTAGGAAGCACTTCAAAGAACCACCCTCATTCAAGAGAAAATAACAAAATGGCATGACAAGTATCTCAAAAAGAAAAATTTTCAACAAGGAGATTGGGCCCTGTTGTATGACAACAGATTCAAGAACTTCAAAGGTAAGTTAACTACTCGTTGGATGGGACCTTACGAAATTGACACTGTCTATGACAATGGTTCAATCAGGATAAAGACAATTGACGAACAACAGACACCATTACTTGTGAATGGTCAACGATTGAGAATTTATAACAAACCCCTATCAGAAGAGGAATTTTTGACTCGTATACTACAAAATTTAGATATGCAGGTGATCAGTAAGGAAGAATACCTTCCTACCGATCCACATTGATTGATTGGTTTATTTTTAAAAACTTGTGTACATAGGTGTGGATTGTTTTTTGTTAATAAGCTGAAGGTAACAAGGGATTGTTACCTCCTTTTGTTTTACTTTCGCATTTTATCTTTGTAAGTAGATTTCTATAATTTATTTGATCCTTCAAGAACTTTTTAAACATTAGTTTGTAGGCATCAACAATACTTTGTTCTTCTCTGGTACTAGAAATCTTGTTCTGGTCCAGTACCAACAATCTTGTGTTGGTCCGGTACCAGAAGTTTGTCCTTATACGGTACTATTAGGACACATCACTTAATCGACAAGGAATGCTACACATATTTCAAAATCTTATGTCAATTAATATGAAGTATGAAGACATGCAACAACCACTTAAGCTGGAACCAAGAAGCCGAATGCCACATCAAATGGTAGCCCTTATGAAGCAATAATTTCTTTTGGTTCTGTTGCTAACTAAAGGGAAGTATCTTTAATTTCTTTTGGTTTTGTTGCTAAAAGGGAAGAATTTTTAATTTCTTTTGGTTCTATTGCTAGCTAAAAGGAAGTATTTTAATTTCTTTTGGTTATGTTGCTTGACAAAGAAGACATAATATTTACCTATGATTGTTAAAAGAACCATGCTTAATCTTATTTAAAGTCTAGAGGTTGCCTTTATCCAATATTTCAACGTGATTAAAGCGATAAAAACTATATTAGCCTACAAGTAATTATCTCACCCTAACTAGACTTCAATAGTATTCATTGGATTATCTTTTCTAAAGAGTAACATATGAGTATATGAACACTCTCTGTCATGGGCACACTAGGAAAACTTTTATGGAAGAGGATGTATCAGTACCCTAAGGTAAATTTAGGTCATTCTCTTAAGGACAAACTTAGACAAAATTATACATCTGGATCTAATGTGCAATATATAAGTTTATTTTTCCTTCAGACAAATCTTTAAAGACATCCAAATAAGAGGATATACCTTGCAACCCAATACCATCCTAGCCTATAAAAAGGTTTTCAGACTAGCCTCCCCTATCACCATGCAAAAACACTCTTTAATAAAAATTGAAATAGGTGACTATGGCCAAGAAGCCTCTGATGGAAAAAGGGTTTAAGAGACTAACCCGACGGGATACTCAATAGGCT
Source organism: Picea engelmannii (assembly GCA_009831015.1). Taxonomy (NCBI): domain Eukaryota; kingdom Viridiplantae; phylum Streptophyta; class Pinopsida; order Pinales; family Pinaceae; genus Picea; species Picea engelmannii. The sequence continues at coordinate 393,802 of ML778216.1, forward strand.
ACTAGCAGCGTGTACTGGTATGTGGTATGACTAGGAAAACCCATCAGGGTACTGAACAAGCTTATTGGCAATGGGGCATTCTTCCTGGGGAAGGGATGTATCTCACTAATTATCACAACTAACCCACCGGAGTACTAAACAGGCTTGCTGGAAGTGGGTTCTGGTTGAGAAATGTCTCATCTATACTTGTCTGATTGAAAAATTCACTTTTGTCATCTAAAAAAATGAACTCTACAAGCAAAGGTCAATGTTGACATTTATGAGATACAAACTCTAGATTAACAGACAAGACAATTACTACAAGAAAATGTCCATTTGAGAATTACCCTAAGTCAACTTTACCGGTCTGACATCTAAAGCCTACATTACCTAAGAAGGAAACTTCTTAAGATTGGAGCCCTAACTAGGGAGTCTAATCTACTTATACTGTGAAATTTATCCATAACATCGAATGATAGTAAATCTCTGAAGCAAGTTAGGTTGGATCTGTTCTTTTGGCAAAAAATATAAACACCTCCCTGTCTTCACTGTTGAATTCTACCCTTGTCAATATGTCATCAAAAGAAAGGCAATTTGAAAATTGTTAGGCATGTGATCATATGCTAGGTGATAAATGTACTTTTGGAATTTGATTTGGTTTCTTTTTCTCTTTCATTTTTTCATTATGATATAGGATGTTAGATCTTCTTGGATAAGGATATTCAACATCCTCAGCATGGGGGAGGGTCAAAGAGATATTTTCAGAGCTCTTTTTTAGACTCACACCTCATCCTCAAAAACCAACATGTTCACCATACAACACTATAGAACCAGACACAAAAGAAGACAAGCACAGAATAAAAAAGTCTCATGAAGTATAGGAAATTCCGGTACCAAGCTTCTGGAAAATGCCAGCCTAAAAAGATGAACTCTGACAATCTACAAGATTCAAATAGAAAGGCAGTCACATATGCTCTGGGTATTGATTATATAATGGTAAAAACAGAGGTAACATGGCATTATTTATTTTCCTTTTCTTATAAAACAACAAGAGGTATGAAAACATATACTAGATCTTATGACCTTAATATTAAAACCATGCACCTAACTATAACTTCCCTCATACCCATATGCCTAACCTTAATCAATCCTCTCATCGCATAAGCACTTGAAAATGATTGAAGGCAAAATCACGTCAAAAATGTGAATATGGAGCATGTCTAGTAATGACGAGCCATGAACATGCTTCATCCTTAATAAATCACGAACGTATCTCATGTCATGAGCCACGATTCAACATCAAATTCACTGCTCAAAAGTCCAATCACCTATCCCAAACAACAATGATGCTTCGACACCCAATGTTTCTTCCCCATCATTGCATTAATGGGCATAAATGAAATGGCTTATCTAGGTGGTGAAGCCATCCAAATGAGCCTCATCTTGTCCTAATTGTCCTTTATGGAATCTTTACTTAAAATCACCATCTGAATTAGTCACGCCATCACCATAGTTGTTTTGACATTACTACTTTTTCTCCAGTTCCAAGCTTACTCCTCCCTGTGATCTCCGGGACCAAACCCTAACCCTCATGAGCTGACTAAATCCTTGCGCTATAGACTGATTTTTATTTCTCACAATTTATAAATATGGTTGTAAGTAGACATGAATCGGTCTTCCATATTTATAGAGAGACCAAGAAGTTCCAATTGTGTAGAGAGAAGTATGCTAGAGAGGGATGGATGCCATTTTTGGAGAAATTAACATGCTGTCATGAGAAGGTATCTCATGCATTTATTTAGGGTTACGATGGAGAGATTGTACACATAGGAAATTTGTAGCTAGCAATCAATGAAGCAACCTTAAGGGAAGCCACAAGATTACCTAACATAGGTGCCAAGTATTTCAAAGGAGTAGGAATCAACAAGGAAATCTTCCAACGATTTTTGAAAGAAGACCATCAACACCCTGATTGGAAAAAGGGGATTCCTAGGAACTATATGAAGGAAGAATATAATCCAATGCTTGCTAGTCTTCAACGATTCTTCACTTGTGAGGGCAGGTATGTTGTAACCTTCTTATATCATCTTAGGCTTCTATTACAGTTTGAAGGAGGCTCTGAAATTAATTTCCCATATTTTTTGTAGATGAGTCTGAACAACATGGTAAGAGGTGTCAAATCCCTATCCAAAATTGAGAAGACTAGCATGTACCATCAAGGTCTTATTAAGATGTTAGTTTTACATGAAATCAAGAAGCAAAGGATTAGCTGGAAAATCCTCATCACTCAACACCTTCCCACAAAAAACAAACCTATAGAGGAATCCCTTGACTTTCTCTAGAGAAAGATAAGGAACCTCAAAAGAAAAAGGGCAAGAAAGATAAGGTAACTCCATCATCATCCAGAACAGTGAGCCAAAACGATAATGCTAGTAAACAAGCAGGGCCCTCTTTCACAGTCAATAAGATTTTTAAAAGTCAAGAATCAAAAGGTAAAACCAAATTAGTAGAGGAGACTTCAACACTAGCACTTGAGGAGAAGGGTCATAAGAAAAAAACTGTGAGGAAAGAGAAGAATAGCTCAAAAAATAAAAGTGAATAGTCTATAGAACAATCCCCTGTAACCATTCCACAAACAAAAAAAAGGAAAAGGAAGACTATGAGCACCCCTGATCCAATACCCCCTTGTAAAAGAACCACTAGGAGCATGGCAAAGAAAGGAAAAGTAGTTGTTAGTCCTCATACACATGAAGATCCAATAGATCTTACCTCCCCTTCTAAAGATCGATTAGCCCAGGATGACATCCCTAGCTCGATGAATGAACAAGTCACTATTACTTTATGTGGGATGAGGGAGGAAGTGGAGGAAAGAGAATACATCTAGCCAGAAACAATGGAGTCGACAAGGACCTTAACAAAAGAACAGATGAAGAAAAATATTGGGGAGCTGCAAAAAAAAAACTAGGAAGTCAAACAATAAGTGAAGGAATACCAACTATTGGACAGGTATATCAAAAAGGAAAATGAGCAACTGAAGGCAACCAGCCAACAACTTCAAGATGACCATGAAGAGACTTATAATAAGCTCAAGAAGGTACTAAGACTCTTACAATACATTAGGTTCATAAAAAGGGAACTGAAATAAGAAGCCTCAGCCATCAACATCATTGATCCACAGAAGTAAAGAATGGAGTCTCAATTTTTTTTTTTAAATTGGGTTTGTTTCAGTTGCATGAGGACATGCAATGGTTTTGGCATGGGGGAATGTTGAGCCTCTAAATTGACATCCCCACTACCCTATTATACTCCTCATATATACCATTTTGTCTTACCTAAGCTTGGATAAATGACAAAGAACACTACCATTATCCATTGATGAGGTCATAAGGTAAAGTATAATTAATTCATTCATTTTTGTGGTTTATTGAGCTAGGAGACTAAATGTTTCATGTACTAATGTTTTAATTTTCCACGTGTAACCTTTGACCTCTAGATGATTACAACCTTTCTGTACCATCTCATCTATCCAGTACTTATGCGACATATTACCACTGTCTGAATCTGGTACCAAGCGCACCTTCCAATTAGATTCGGTACCGAACCATTCACTGTCATGATATGGTACCAACGGCCGCAGACTGTTCTAGTCCAGTACCAACCACTTGCATACTGTTTGGATCCGGTACCATTTACCGAATCTCACCTGTCACGATCCAGTACCAATATAGGAAGCATAATATACCAAGTTTATCTCTAGATCGTACCAAAGATAATTGTTGGATGTTTGTTGAATCCTTAAAACTCTAGCAAGGTTATGATAAGCTTGTTTGTTTATAGCCTCATCCTCATACACTTTGTGTCATGAGGATGAAGCTTAAAATATGTAACCGAATATATAAATTTGACAATTGACTAATTTACTAAAGATTTCATCTCCTTTTGTTTCACGACTAAGAGTGTTTAAATAGTCATGACAAGGATAGTGGAGGTAGTAGAGAGTTAGCATAACACAGTATGTGAAGCAATGTTACATATTGCAGAATAGATTTTGAGTTGAAGTTTAATATAAGGATGTCAATTATTTCCAGGTCTTGATCATTTATGAATGTGAGTTGAGTTGTTAGCATAGTTTAATTCTATGTTTTGAAATTTGAGTAAGAGGAATGTGTGGATTGAAAGAGAGCTTACTGTAGACTCCAGTCGCTGACCTGTTGAAGCAGCAAGGGCCCACCGCCAAACAAAGGTCAACATCCTTATAGATTAATCTTAGTAGTTGATTTCAATAGTATAAATGTTAGACTAGCTGAAGCTTTGATCTTTTCAGATGATAGAAGTATAGTTCAGTTTAGGTTTCAATTGCTTAGAGATCTTTTTTTTTGCATATGTTCTGTTTCTGTTTTTATGAATTAGATTTTGTTTCATGGACATAAATGTTGGCAGCAGTAGTCAGGAATATTTGAAGGAGAACTAGTGAAGTTCACAACAGCGCATTGTGAACCACAACATACTTAGTATATTGACTATTGAACTACCCATGCTATGTCTTGATGATTGATGTGTGATTTCCCTTTCAGAAGTGTGATTGCATAGTTAGTTTTCTAGGTCAGATAGCAGAGCTGATCTATCAAAAGAACTCCATCTCATACTTGCATGTGCCATAATGGAGTAGATATCCTCTCTGTGAAAGACAACTAAAGTGTGTTTTGATTTGCTAGTTTGTTTTGTTTCCAACATGCATAATATATAATAGTTCTATACTGATGACATTCGAATTACCTTTCTTACTGGTGTCTTGTAAATCTGTTGATTACGAATCCTGGATTGGTAATAATGAGTGCATTAGATTAAAAATATAAGTAGCACAACAGTCTTTTACCGTGCACCACCAGATAAATCGAATGTTTAGACAATACTTTAATTATCATGAAATTTACGAGCATGCAAGAGAGCTGACATACACAATCTATCTAGAAAAACAACTTGGGGCGCAATTCTATTTAAAGTCCAGGTGGGCTATTTAATCAATCATTCATTAAATAGAATCTGAGGCATGAGAAGTCATATACCTTCTGGGTCTTTTACTTAATCACGCAAACATCGTGTCCATGTAAACAATAACTACATTCATTCAACTTGGCAATTTAAATAAGAAATGTCTAATAAAAATACTCTGGTAATACATCCATCTATCTTCTGCAATCAATAGTTTACCCTCCAATAGAACCTTTTTCATCACGCCATTAATTTCTTACATCATGACAATCCATAGTTGAAGGCTACATAAACAATTAAGACTATTTAGTCACTAAATTAAATGAATAACATTAACAAGGAGATAACCATTCATTCATTCATGTAGTCGTTAGCTTAACATGTTGTTCATCAATTTCATCCATTATTAATTAAGTAACATGGTTCTCCAATAAACGTTTACTGGGCTATTAGCAAATTCTAATCATAACAATGTAAGTTACATCATCCATTGTACAATAAAGACATAAAATTCATCAACAAATGAATTAAACATAGTCTAGAAACCAATTTAATCAAGTATAGAAAAATTCCATAGATTTTAAGGCAACGTTTTAGAAACTTTAAAATGAACTGTCTACTAATGTAATTATTTAAAATCTTAGTGTAATTATATATTATATCTCTATGAAATTAGTTAAAAGCATATTGAAAATCTAGGCATATTTATAACAAAAGAATTTCTGAGAAATTAAATTCCAGGGATAATTAAATCTCGGAGTAATTAAAACAAGGCACTCCTTGTGTAATTAGTCAAGGTATAAGTAGACGTTGAACGGTCTGTCTAAAACGTTGTTCACTCCACATTTAAATCATTACATGTGTCAGCATGGTTAGATCGTAGGTGGTGAATCCAAATTTCTGGCTCTCGTAAGGAATCGAGGAGGTTAGATATAAAGGCTTAAAATTTAATTGCCATTCACTCTGAAAACGTATATTAGACAATAAATAAGGTCCCCAAATGACAGAATTGAAATTCATTATAAACAATGGAATCGTCACTTTCCAACTACTCAGAAATTGCCCTTTAGATAATAATTAAAATTTCCCACTGTCCGAAATTAAAAACATTGTCGACCAAACTTTACATGCAATTTTATTATAGGCATAAAATTTGAATTTCCAAATCCTCCAAGTTTGTGAGTTATATGATAATTAGAAATGCCAGCTCTCAGTAAATGGAAATTCATTAAAAAGGAAACAACATTTCCATTTGCTCAGAAATTCAGAGATAAAACAAGGAACTTCCAGCTCAAGAAATAAATTGAATCTTCATTCACCGACTGTACCAGATGGTCTGGCTATGTGATAATTACATTTGATTCGGGTCACTTGTTGGCATTAACTCTACTGCATGATCACACCTCCTTGTAATAAATGCAAGCATAAAATGGGTTGAATTGTTGCCACAAGAACACGTGAAATATAATAATTCCATGTAGGCATTTACATGAACTTGGTAGTTCACCTGCGAGTCCACCTGTGTCTTTGAGGAGTAAGGATAAAGGGGTTCCTGGAAAGTATGGCTGGGGAATGACATAGGTATCATAAGCTGCGGGTTCAACCTACGGACTAAACATTTTAAGGGCTAAAAACTCCAATAAAAAAAAAAGATCTGTTCACTCGATTCTAGTTTTCTTTTTCTTTTTCTTTTTCTTTTTAGAAAGAAAATGGAAAATGAACCTTCAAAACAGAAGAAATCCTATTGAATGCACCTTGAAAAACAATACGTGGCTCAAGTGGTGCCCCAAAGGCCCATTCCTGATGCGTTCCTAAGGATACAAACTGCAACAGGTCCCTCATCTGCCCACTGGATAATCACAAAAATCCAAGGTGGTAATCGAGAACATCGAGGTTCTTGAGGACCATGCTCAAGGCATGGAAAACAGATCTGATGCAGGAGCATCGTAAGAATCCAGCCAAGCATGCAATGTAAAAGACGGAAGCCAGCTAGGAAAAGTGCAGCACACATTTTCCACATTTTGAAATGTTTTTGAAAGATTAAGAAGCAGATATTAATGTAGTAGCTATAAGTGTACTTGCATTTATATCGGGCTATTGTAAATAGACCGTGAGCGATTTTCTCTCACCTGTCAATGTAAAAGGCATTTAAGCCCAATTAATGAAAGTAGGTAGATTTGAATTATAGATTAGACAATTTAGAAGAGAAGGAGGGAAAACGGATATAGACACCCTCGTCTTTGTATTATGGTATTCATTATAACATTAGCATAGAGTTGTAGCAGAGAGTTGTAGAGAAAGACCCATGTACAGGATCTTGAATTAATATAAGAATCTTTGAATCAGATTTCATGGTGTTATGATGTTTTCTGTTTATACATGGTGAATGGTATGCTTATGGTTGTACTATTCTCTATGTTATGCATTTGTTATGAGGTTATGCTATGTATGTATGATTTCATGTTGAATGTTTGAAGTCTGAAAGAGAGAGAGAGAATGAGTTTCAATTGTTTCTCTTCCTGAGTGAGAGAAGTTCCTGCAAGGAGTGCAGTGAAAAGTCCGCAAGGAGTGCGTTAACAGAGTTTCAGAGTTTATCTCTGAAAGCTCAGGAGGGATAACGTTGTTCTCATTCCAACAAAAGTACAAGTGAAGCACAGGAGCCGTGCAAGGTGTGCGTAGGCTAGTTGAAGCCTTAGAACTTATCAACTAAGGTTGAAGAGAGAAAGAATGTTGTTGCAGAAGGTGCACAGAGTCGAAGAATCAAATAATTTGAAGTATTTGAAAGATTGCCACAAGGAGTGTGTGCAAGAGTCCTTCTGAAACTCAAGTTTGCAAGTAAAATCTCAGAAGGGTTAGTGCCTTTGAAGTGTTAAAAGGGAGACAAAGTGAAGAAATTTTACAGAAGCCAAGTTTGGATAAGGAACACTGATTCATTTCGTAGAAGTCTTCAAGGAAGAAAGGAGCGGTTGAAATTCTCTTTGTAGAACTTGCGAAGTCACGAGGACTGTGGGATTCGGCGAAGATGCAAGGAGGTTAAGTGTTGGATGAATCCACCCTTCGGGAGGTAAGACTCAACATGGACCATTGATAATGATAGTGGAGCCGTCAAGATCATTTCAGAAAATCGGGGTTTATAAGTCCAGAGTGCAAGCCAAATCCCTTGGTCACTCGAACTCTTGAATCACGAAATGGATTATCCCGTGTGAAGGCGAGGAGTGGAATTTTCAGCAATTTAGGAGTCCAAATTTCAATATTTCGGGGTTTGGCATACCGGGAATCCTGACGACAAGGAGCCGGGACACAGTGGAGTGGAAATCCTAAAGTCGTGAAACGTAACAAGACTTTGGTGTGGAATTTTAGGATTTCGACACTTCAGGTTTCGGGGTTCCAGGAGTCAAGAGAAAGAGTTGCATGTCAGCGCAACTCTTGAAGTCGTGAAGAGCGAAAAGCCAAAATAAGTGGCAACAAGGGGCGTGTGTTCGGTGCATTAAAGAAGTCAAACCTTGTTGACCGTTTTGGGGTTTTGGAAGTCGAAGAGTCGGGAGTCTTGCATCCGGATTTGTGAAGTCGTGAAGTCTGAAACTCCGAATTAGCGAAAAGTCTTGTTGGGGAGCCAGCCTTTGCTGAACGCTTCGAGGTTCATCATTTCGGTATTTTCGAAGACAAAAGGTTAGGGTTATTTGTTCCGGAATTCCCAAAGTCCCGAAATGCGATACAACTGTGAAGGAGGTCACAGCCAAATATTTTGACGTTTTGGCATTTCGAGTTTTTGAGGTTGAAGAGGCAAGAGGTTCGACAATAGGATTCACAAAATTGTGAAATCCAAAATCCCAAAAAGAAAAGAAAAGCTTGATCATATTTGTTGGTCAGTTGTGGAATACACCTTGTGTGTGTGTGGTGTTTCCTTTGGGGGGAAACGAAAGAGTCAAATCTGACTCAGGGGAAGATTTACAATGATCCTGCGCAGATCTTGGCCCGAGAGTCGAGGTCTACGTCATTGTGGTATCAAAGAATAGAACAAATTTATTTGCTTTTTGTAGAAGAGAGAAGGGAAAAAAATTTACAGCTATGCCGCCAAGAAGAAGAGACAGGTGATTACCTAATCCAAGAGAGGAAAGAGAAATGATGAGAAGAAGAGACAGGCAAATACCTGATCTGGCAGGAGAAAGAGACATGCATGAATTACATGTTAGAATGGATGCTATGGAGACAGCACAGAGGCACACAGTTGACGCTGGAGATATCAGCGAGGATGAAAGTGAAAATGTAGCTGGAAACGAAGAAGTTGTAGTCAAGGATGATGCAGGTGAGCGCCTATTCAGGGTTGTTGCAAGGATAGGTGCTAGAGAAAAAATGGACATTCCAGTATATGAAGGAAACCTGGATGTTCAAGAACTTCTAGACTGGATTAGAGATCTAGATAAATACTTTGACTATGAGGATGTCGAGGAAGACAATAAATTCAAACATGCCTTCACTAGACTTAAAGGGCATGTAGCACTACGGTGGGATGAACTACAGGATGACAGATGCTTCAAGGGAAAGAAGAAAATCAAGAGTTGGGATAGAATGGTTGCAAAGATGAAAACCAAATTCATACCCAAGGATTATCAAATCACTATGTTTTGGAGGATGCAAAATTTGAGACAGAAGCTGATGTCAGTGAAGGAATACACTGAATATTTCTACAATATAAACATTAGAGAAGGTCATCGGGAAAGAGATGATGAAAAGGTTACCAAGTACATGAATGGTCTTCGGTATGAAATTCAAGATGAGATGAGCATGATGACCATTCAGACTGTGAAATATGCTTATCAGATGGTTCTGAAAGTTGAAGAGAAGCTGAGCCGAAAGCAAGGTCAAAGAGGCCGAGGTAGAAGTCAAGCCAGAGGAAAAACAATTGCCCAAGACAGAACTTAGAAATCTAAAGAAGAAGGGAAGAAACCTCAAACTCAACCTGAGAGAGGGGGAAGCTCACAGGGAAGACAATATGCTAATAGAAACACTTTTCCTTGAGCCAGAGGAAGAGGAAGAGGCAGAGGAGGTGAAGTGAAATGCTTTGTCTATGGAAAAATAGAACATAAATCCTATGAGTGTCCAGAGAGGAAAAAATATGGTGGTGAAACTCACATTGCCGAAGCTCAAGGACAAAATGTTGAGGCAGAAGATTATGAGCGCGAAAGATTCTTCATGATGAGGAAAGTTCTCTTAATGCTAGAGAAGGAGTCAGGGAACCCAGTCCAAAGAAACAGTCTGTTTAGGACTGCTTGCAAAACTAAAGACAGGGTATGCAAAGTCATAGTGGACAACGGTAGCACAAAAAATATTCTTTCTACAGAGATGGTAGAAAAATTGGAGTTGGAGACTATCATACATCTGAGCCCATACAAAGTTTCATGGATACAAAAAGGACATCAGGGAAATGTCACTAAACAATGTTTAGTTGAGTTTAAAATAGGAGGATATAAGGATGAAATATTATGTGATGTCATTCCCATGGATGTTTATCATCTATTGCTAAGTAGACCATGGAAATATGATAGAAACGTGGTTCATGATGGGAGAAAGAACACATACACCCTGGAAAAAAATGGGAGGACACCCAAAATTTTTCTGACCAGTACAAGGATAGATGATTTACAAGAAGAAATCTAGCAGTTGTTTGAAGAGTTTGTTGATATAGTAGTGGACGAACTACCTTGTTCGTTGCCACCTATCAGGAGTATAAGCCATCATATTGATCTTATACCTAGAGCCAGTTTACCGAACAAAGAAACGTACAGATTGATGTTGCAGGAAAATGAAGAAGTTAAGAGACAGGTCCAGGACTTAATGGACAAAGGATTGATTCGAGAAAGCTTGAGTCCATGCGTTGTTCCGACAATGCTCAGCCCAAAGAAAGATGGAGGCTAGATAATGTGTAAAAACTCAAGGGTAATCAATAAAATTACCATCAGATACAGATTTCCATTACCAAGGATGGACGATTTGCTGGATTGCTTGAGTGGAGCCAAGCTTTTTTCAAATATTGATTTGAAAAGTGGGTATCATCAAATTCATAAGAGGGAAGGTGATAAATGGAAGACAACATTCAAGACGAATGAGGGGTTGTATGAATGGCTTGTCATGCCATTTGGCTTAACGAATGCACCCAGTACTTTCATGAGATTGATGAATGAAGTCCTCAAGGATTTCATAGGAAAATTCGTCATTGTATATCTTGATGATATATTAATTTTCAGCAAAACAGAAGCAGAGCACTTAAAACATTTAGCTGCAACAATGAGGAGATTACAACAAGAGAAATTGCTGATAAACATGAAGAAATCATCATTTATGAGGACATACCTCAATTATTTGGGTTTTGTTATCTCTGCAAATGAGCTGAAAATGGACTCGGAAAAAGTGAATGTGATTAAGAATTGGCCATCATCGAAAGGTGTGTTTGAAGTTCGAAGCTTCCATGGTTTGGTTAGTTTCTATAGGAAATTCATCCAACAATTTAGTGGGATTAGCGCACCAATGATGGATACAGTGAAGAAAAGACATAAATATTTTCACTGGACAGAGGAAGCAGAGAAAAGTTTCAATCTGGTGAAGAAGAAGATCATGGAGCAACCAATTTTTCTTTTTCCATATTTTAGTAAAATGTTCCAGGTCAGGTGTGATGCGAGTGGGTTTGCAATTGGAGCGGTCTTGAGCCAAGATGATAGGCCGGTCACATATTTCAGCGAAAAACTAAATGAAGCGAAGGTCAAATACTCAACATATGACAAATAATTCTATGCAGTCATACAGGCATTGAAGAAATGGAGACACTATTTGGTTCCTAAGGAGTTTGTTTTGTGCAGCGATAATCACGCTTTCCAATTCGTGACTCAACAGGACAAGTTGAACGAAAAGCATTCTAAATGGGTTGAATACATGCAAAATTTTACTTTTGTGATTAAGCATATTTATGGAACTGCTAACAAAGTTGTTGATGCTTTGAGCAGGAAATGTTTGCTTATGCAGGAATTCAGAGTCAAGACTTTGGGTTTTGATAACCTCAAAGAAATGTATAGGGATGACCCATATTTTAAGGAAGCATATGAAGCATCTGAGAATCCAATTCTTAGGGACAGAAGAAAATGGACTGAATACATGATCCAGGATGGATTCTTATTCAGGGGAAGTCAGTTATGTATTCCAAAATGCTCCATGAGGGAGAATCTCTTGAAGGAAAAACACATTGGAGGATTGGTCGGATGCTTTGGTCATGAAAAAACGTTCTCAGAGTTGAATGGCTCATATTTTTGGCCAGGAATGAGGATAGATGTTAAGAAATTTATGGACAGGTGCAAAATTTGTTAACACATGAAAGGAAAAAGGCAGAACACAGGGTTATACCAACCATTACCCATACCAGAAAGGCAGTGGGATGCAGTGAGCATGGATTTCATATTGGGACTTCTAAGGACACAAAGAGGATGTGATTCAATCTTTGTAGTGTTGGACAGATTTTCAAAGATGGCACATTTCATACCATGCCAGAAAACCAGTGACGCAACTCATATTGCAAACTTGTTTTTCAAGGAAGTCGTCAAACTTCACGGCTTGCCAAGGAGTATTGTTTCTGATCGAGATACCAAGTTTGTAGGAAATTTCTGGAGGACTTTATGGAAGAAGCTGGGGACAAGTTTGTCTTTTAGCTCAGCGTATCATCCTCAAATGGATGGGCAGACAAAAGTTGTGATCAGAAGCTTGGGAGATTTGTTGAGGAGCCTAGTGACTAAACACCACAGTCAGTGGGATCACATTCTGCCACAGGTGAAATTTTATTACAATGATTCACTCAACATAAGCACATGGTAGAGTCCATTCCAAATTGTATATGGAATGCAGCCAAGGGGATTTTCTGAATTGAAAGATTCAGAACGAAATGAATTCAGGAGTGCTAGTGCAGAGGACTTTGCAGAAGGGATGAAGGAGCTTCACAACCAAATTAAGGAGCGACTGCAGAGTTCAAGCCAAGAGTACAAGCGCATAGTAGATCAACACATGTGAGAACTTCAATTTGAAGTTGGTGATCTGATTCTTGCACATCTGAGAAAGGAGAGGTTCCTAAGGGGAACATATAACAAACTGAAGATAAAAAAGATTGGGCCTTGCAAAGTCATAAAGAAATTTGGGACAAACGCATATGAGATTGAATTACCCGATGGGATCGAAATTTCACCGATATTCAATGTTGCAGATTTGTATCCTTATAGAGCTGAAGAAGCAGGAGCAAAAGAAGATCAGAAAGAAATTCAGTGGACAAAACAAATGCCTGTAGCTGAAAATCCACAGATGGAAATCATAATTGACAAGAGAGTTAGTAAAAGAACCAGGAGGAAGGAGTATTTTGAATACTTGGTCAAATGGAAAGGACATCCAGTTGAAGATGCCAGTTGGGAAGATGAAGAAGCAATTCAAAATCATGGGCAGACCGTGCCAGAGATCATGAATAGGAGTTCATGAAAATTTTCAAGCGAGGGAGTATGATGCAGGAGCATTGTAAGCAGCCAACCAAGCAAGCAACGTAAAAGACGAAATCCAACTAGGAAACACGCAGCACACATTTTCCACTTTTTGAAATGTTTTTGAAAGATTAGGAAGCGTATATTAATGTAGTAGCTAGAAGTGTACTTGCATTTATATCGGGTTGTTGTAAACATATCGTGAGTGATTTCCTCTCATATGTGGATGTAAAAGGCATTTAATCCCAATTAATGAAAGTAGGTAGATTTGAATTATAGATTACACAGTTTAGAAGAGTAGGAGGGAAAACGGATATAGACATCCTTGTGTTTGTATTATAGTATTCATTAGAACATTAGCATAGAGCTATAGCAGAGAGTTGTAGAGAAAGACCCATGTACAGGAGCTTGAATTAATATAAGAAGCTTTGAATCAGATTTCATGGTGTTTTGATGTTTTTTGTTTATACATGGTGAATGGTATGCTTATGGTTGTTTTATTCTTCTTGTTATGCATTTTTTATGAGGCTCTGCTATGTATGTATGATTTCATGGTGAATGTTTGAAGTCTGAAAGAGAGAGAGAGAATGAGTTTCAATTGTTTCTCTTCTTGAGTGAGAGAAGTTCTTGCAAGGAGTGGAGTGAAACATTCGCAAGGAGTGCGTTGACAAATTTTCAGAGTTTATCTCTTAAAGCTCAGGAGGGATAACGTTGTTCTCATTTCAACAAAATTACAAGTGAAGCACAAGAGCCGTGCAACGTGTGCGTAGGCTAGTTGAAGCCTTAGAAATTATCAACTAAGGTTGAACTGAGAAAGACTATTGTTGCAGAAGGTGCACAGAGTCGAAGAATCAAATACTTTGAAGTATTTGAAATATTGTCGCAAAGAGTGCGTGCAGGAGTCCTTCTGAAACTCAAGTTTGCAAGTAAAATCTTAGAAGGGTTAGTGCCTTTGAAGTGTTAAAAGGGAGATGGAGTGAAGTCATTTTACAGAAGCCAAGTTCAGACAAGGAACACTGATTCATTTCGTAGAAGTCTTCAAGGAAGAAATGAGCGGTTGAAATTCTCTTTGGAGAACTCGCGAGGTCGCGAGGACTGTGGGATTCAACGAAGATGGAAGGAGGTTAAGTGTTGGATGAATCCACCCTTCAGGAGGTAAGACTCAACGTGGACCATTGATCGTAATAGTGGAGTTGGTAGGATCATTTTGACAAATCGGGGTTTATAAGTCGGGAGTGCAAGCCAAATCCCTTGGTCACTCGAACTCCCGAATCGCGAAATGGATTATCCCGTGTGAAGGCGAGGAGTGGAATTTTCGACGATTCCGAAGTCTGGATTTCGGTATTTCGAGGTTCGGCATACTGGGAATCCTGATGACAAGGATTCGGGACACAGTGGAGAGGAAATCCCGAAGTCGCGAAATGCGACAAGACTTTGGTGTGGAATTTCGTGATTTCGGCACTTCGGGTTTCCGGGTTCCAGGAGTCAAGAGACAGAGTTGCATGTCAGCTCAACTCTTGAAGTCGTGAAGAGAGAAAAGTTGAAATAAGTGGCAATAAGGGGTGTGTGTTTAGCGTATTAAAAGATTCAAACCTTGTTGACCATTTCGGGGTTTTGGAAGTCGAAGATTTGGGAGTCTTGCATCTGGATTCACAAAGTTGCGAAGTCTGAAACTCTGAATGGACGAAAAGTCCAGTTGGAGAGCCAACCTTTGTTGAATGCCTTAGGGTTCAACATTTCAATATTTTCGAAGACAAACGGTCGGGGTTCTTTGTTATGGAGATCCCAAAGTCACAAAATGTGATACATCTGTGAAGGAGGTTGCGGCCAAAGATTTCAATGTTTCGGAATTTCGGGTTTCGGAGGTTGAAGAGGTAAGGGGTTCGACAACAAGATTCACAAAATCAAAAAATCTTAAATCCTGAAAAGAAAAGAAAAGCCCGATCATATTTGTTGGTCAGTTTTGGAATACGCCTCGTGTATGTGTGGTGTTTCCTGTGGGGGGAAACCAAAGAATCAAATCTTACTCAGGGGAAGATTTGGAATGATCCTGTGCGGATCTTGGCCCGAGGGATCTTGGCAGAGATTCCTTACTAAGTTAGACATTCCTCTTTTTATTTAAGTTTCCCTTTTTCTTTAAGTTTCCCCATTTTTAACTAAGTTCAGAATTAACAAGTTTAGACAAACAACCATTTACCCCCTTTTAATAATTAAACCTTCATTAAAAAAATTTACTTTAATTAATAAAGGTTGAATTTTATTTACCCCTTCTTGTTATATGTCTAATTAGTTTTTTTTTGTTCAAAGGTTATACTTAGACCTAGGTTTTAAATTCACTAGGCTTGGCTAGAATTATTAAGGGAAAATTTGTTATTGAACTTTACTTATCACATCATTCATTTTAAGGCCGACTAGGTACTAAGGAGGCATAGTTTTGTAAGAATTAGGTTTATTAAATAACCATAGTTCAAGTCTCTTTGCGTAAAGATGTGTTGTATACCACACTGGTCCATTTTTAGTTCGAAATTTCATCCAATAAGGTAGTGTCTCCAAACTCTCAAGGCATAAACAATAGATAACAACTCCAAATCGTGTGTCACATAGTTCTCCTCATTCCTTCTCAACTTTCTCAAGATGTAAGCGGTGACTCGACCGTCTTGGTTCAAGAATCGGCCTAAGCCTTCCTTGGATGTGTCAGTGCATACCAAGAATTCCACGTCCATGTTAGGGACCTTTAGTATCGGTGTTGTCATCAAAATCTCCTTGAGCATCCAAAATGCCTCCACCCATTTATCGGTCCAAACAAACTTCTTGTCCTTCTTCTGCAATTATGTGATCAAATTTTCTATATTTGATAAACCGTTGACGAACCATCTATAGTATCCCACTAAATACAGGAAACTATGCACTTCTCGGACATTTGTCGGCGTAGGCCATTCCATAATAGCCTCGACCTTTGTTGGATCCACAATGATACCTTCGATGGAGCTGACATTCCCTAAGTAGTGAATCTTCGATTGATAAAACAAACATTTCGACAGCTTCACAAACAATTTGTTCTCTCATAGACATTGTAGTACCATGCGCAAGTGATCGTCATTCTCCAACATCATCCGAGAGTAAATCAAAATATCGTCAATGAATACTTGCATGAAATTGTATAAGTATTCGCAGAACAACCCGTTCATCAAACTCATAAATACCTGTGGGGCATTTGTCAGTCCCAACGGTAAAACAATAAAATCGTAATGTCCAAACCTCGTCTTAAAGGTGGTATTAGCGATGTTTTCCTCCTTGATCCGTAACTGGTGATGCCCTGATCTCAAGTCGATCTTTGAAAACATCGTCGTGCCTTTCATCTGATCAAATAGATCATCAATCCTTGGAAATGGATATTGATTCTTAATTGTTGCCTTGTTCAATTGATGGTCTTAGCGATAAAAAACGCACGGACATTTTTGAAAGAGCAATGGCTAATCTTGTAGGGAAAACTTTGATAGCTTCCCAGGCTCCAAATGTATATTTGAAAGCACCATTGGAAATATTAGGATTTGTATATGTCGATCAACTATTTAAGCATGCAAAACGAACTTTCCATGACTGAGAAATTTGATTTTGAAAAAATATGCACTTTCACCAACACAGAAGGTAGAATTATAACTAGTTAGCTGGTGAAAGCTCCGCCTTTCACCAGCTAAGAGGCATATTTTCGAGTAAATTAGCTGGTGAAAGCCTGTCATGGCCAGAATAGCCGAATTTTTGCCCAGATCGGGATTTTTTGGGTTTGAATGGTTTGAAATCTTCTTCAGTAAGATGGTTGTGAATTATCAAATAAAAATTTGAAGGCCATTCTTGGAGATGAAATCCAAAAGGGAATTTTTTGACTAGATTTGGTCATCTTCAAGTGAAAAATGATAGGAATCAAATGACACATCACCCAATTCGAATTTTATCTTTGGAGGACCAAATCAAACATCCTTGGGAGGCTAAAACTGCACTTCATCAACAATCTACTATTTTTAGAGATCACTAAATAGGACCTTTCCTATTTTGTTTTGATTTTCCATTCTAGATCCATTTTTATAGGATCTCATCCTACACTTGTTGTATCTGTTTTGATTTGACTATTTTTAGTAAATCTGATCCATCTTTCAAGGATCTAGATTTCATCTTGTAAGGCTATAAAGCCAAAGACATTTGGAGCACTATAGGGGGTTCAAACTAGGATACATTTTGGTACTATTGTATAGACTCTTTTGATACAATAAAATTGCAGTTCCCTTTCGTTTTCAATATCAAAATATCCATGTTTCCATTTATGTACTTCATTTCCATTTATTTTAGCTTATGAAGACTGTTATCTCTTTATTGAGCTTATAGATTTGAATTGAAGGATGTTCTTTCTTTCTTGTATCAAGCCTTACACCCAACTGTATTTGGGAATCAAGATTAGTGTTCTTCATCCCCCCTCTCAAATTATTTGATCTGATTATTGTTTCCTCAAAGCAGTGTTTCTTTAGAAGTAAAATGAGTTGTCTATCACAGTGATCTTTAAATACCCCATTGTTCCAAGCATATCTACACATTATCTTAAGTTACCAATCATCCTTAGTCTACAACCCTAAGGAGTTTCTTGGAGTGATAACAAATTGGCGTCGTTGCCGGGGAGAGGAAATTGAAGCTCAACTTCCCTGGGAGACAACAAGATCCATCTTTGATGATAGACAAAGTCTGGACATCATTTGGTTGTAATCATCTATCTGGCGACTCCATGAAGGACAAATTCGGTGGTGAGTCCACTGTTCAGAAATATGTTGGTGACTCCACTGGTATGACATGAACAAGATCTTAGCTAAGAGGTATGCCTTTTTTGATTTTTCAAAGATTGTTGGCTTCCCTAATCTAGTACCTAGTAGGGATGAATGGGAATGCAGCATTCCCAAATTTTGAGGAGAAGAATGGGAAGTGCCAGCTGAACACTTGTTGGATTTTCATGAGTTTATTCATCGGCTCCAGATCATACATGAAGATGTTAAGATTAAATTGTTCAAGTATTAATTAGAGGGGATAGCCCTTGATTGGTGCAGGTCTCTTGCAGATTCAAGCATTCACTCATTGGCAAGATTTCATTATGTTTTCCATTCATTTTGTAAAGATGAATTTCCAGCCGAAAGTCTCTTTGAAGATTGTTGTGGTGAGTTTGAAAAGAAAGTTCAACAGGAAGTAGTCCTTTCTCCTATTTGTCAAAATGATTATTATGAGAATTGCATAGATATCTCTGTCACACATGTTGTCTTTGATTTGCATGAAGGATCAGTTATAGAAGAAAATTGTTCTCAAATTTTTAAAAGGGTTTCTCATGGTGTATTTTCACCTAAAAGAAAAGAGGAAGATCAGGAGATTGTTCATTTTCCTATGAAAAACAAGGGAGTGTTGGATTCACTTGTCTTTGATGAAGAACAATATTGTCATCCGAAAACTCCCGCAGTAGATATTAAAACTCCTACAACTGACATTGAAAAGTCATCTACAAAAATCAACAAGTTTGCATGCACCGTACTTGAACCTAGATCTGCAGACAACAACAAACCATTCATCATCAACAATGCAGTTAGTTTATAGCCCTGTTCATATTTACACGCAGTTGAAGGTGGCAGCTATTCTCAGAAGAAGGGTATGCAGAGATCTTCTGATGTTCAGTTGAAGCAACAGGAAGAAGTGTTTTCTTACAGTGTCATTGCTCCTTTTGCTGATTATCTAGAGTATTTGAGCAACATAAATGTCAAATTGCTCTTGTCAAACGAAGGTTGGTTATGCTGCACTTTCAAATTTTATATCAGTATTCTATGTTTTCCTACATTCATCATTTCCAAATCAGAAGTTTTACCAGTTATTCAGATACTTGTATGGCTTCATTGGAAGCATGATTTCACCTGATCTAGAAGCAATACAATGGTTAGAGTAGGAGTAGATAGAATAATAAGCTATTTTCTTTGAGCAAGTAAATTACTTTCTGTTTTCTTAATTAGGCAAAGAGACTATCTTTTCACGCTTAATGGCTCGATCTGGATCATCCCTCCATGTTGCGGTTACTCAGTCAGCCTCGAAGTCATCCATCAATCTCTCAGGTGTTTGTTGCAAATTCACAAAAATTTAATTTTTCCCAAGGCAGTTTCTGGGTTTTCACCAGCTTATTGGTTTTGAAATCCGCTAGTTAGCTGTTCAAAGCCAAATTTCAAGGTTTCACCTTTGGTACAACGTGCTCTTGTGGATGGACTTCCTATAGTTTCTCTTGAGTCTACCATCATTTCACATGGTATGCCATACCCATAGGATTTGGAGACTGCAAAGCAGATTGAGATGATTGTGAAGGAGAATGGAGTTGTTCCTACAACAATAGCGATCTTGAATGGCATTCCTCACATAGGTTTGACCGCAACAGAATTAGAGGAGCTTGATAAATTGGGTCATAAATCTTTGAAGACTGCACGAAGAGACATATATTTTGTTGTGATAGGAGGAAATGGTGCTACCACGGTTTCTGCAACCATGTTTTTTGCTGCCAAGGTTGGAATTCACATCTTTGTTACTGAAGGTATTGGAGGAGTTCATCAACATGGAGAGAGCTCAATGGATGTTTCCTCTGATTTAACTGAGCTTGGAAGAAATCCAGTGGTTGTTGTCTATGATGGTGTCAAGTCAGTATTGGATATTCCAAGAACTCTTGAATACCTGGAGACACAAGGGGTGACTATTATAGGATATAATACTAAAGAGTTTCCAACATTTTTTATCCGAAGAAGTGGCTTCAAGGCACCTGGTCGTGTCATTTGTCAAAGGCGTGAAGATCAATGACTCCTAACCTTGGTTTCCAGATCATTGACAACGTTGAGTCAAACCCCAAGATACAACTAAAACCGACTACAAGTGTCCTGGGCGTGGTGAAAATCTCTGCATTTTGGAATGTCTGACAGGTCAAAGATATCTAGCCGCTAATCGAGCCATGATTCAAGTCATGAAACAAGCCATTTGCGAAAATTGCTAGTGCCATAAGATCATGCTCTTAGGAGAAGATTTTGGCATTCAGTTGTTTGTCGAGATTTGGGTGTCTCACACTGAGCCTAACTCTATGTGCAGGTGTTCAATTAATTACAAGTGTTAGTTGTCAAATGTTGCAAGTGTATCATGCAGAGGTTTGACAAATTCAGGCGCAAATGCCCTATGATTGGGGATAACTCACGTTTTGGGACGTTTGACAAAATTGGAGGTATATCAGTCCGAAAAATGTTAAGCAGGGAATTGACAATACAGAGAGGTGCAAGAATCATCGATAGCCTTGCTTCTAGACTAGTTTGACTCTAAAGGAAATTTGATTAATGCAGTCATCACTTCTTCTTTTACACCAGGATATCTTGCACTGACGCCTGTCACAATTTTCAGAAATCGTATCTGCATAGACGGAGGTCTCACATTTTTCATGCCACCAACTTGTGCTGAAAATACGATCAGGGTTTGTGTTTTTCCCCTCAGTTGTTTGGGATTGCAAGGCATTGGAATCAACCCTGATTTGCTATCCTGAGAATAGAGCATCAAGCGAGGCCGCATTTTAAGAGATCTAAAATCAAACATTAGGATATCCGGGTCTTAAGAGATCCATCAGAGTGGGAGAGACAAGTTTTAGAGAGGTAGTTGCTTACCTGGTCGATTATCGCCACTTTGCATAGGTACCCCCTACAACTCTTGTGAAAGCTACTCATTCAATTTTCAATGTGAATAGAAATGTGTTGCCTTGTAAGTCAGAGCCCTTTGCAAAGATTGGATCCCTCCAAAGATTTCAGCCCCATGAGTACGATGCAAGTGAACATGGCACTTCTCTATTTCTTGTAGGATCTGTACATAGAATTGGTATTCTCGATATAAGAATTTTTAATACTGACAGGCATGGAGGTAATATTCTCGTCAGAAAGCTGAAGGAGGATAAGCATACTAGTAGTAGGACACAATTTGACATGCAGGTATATGATGCTTTGGAAATGACACCAATTGACCATGGACTTTGCTTACCAGAAGCACTTGATGATCCTTACTTTGAGTGGCTTCATTGGCCTCAGGCTTCATTACCTCTCAGAGGAGGAGCTCAAGTATAAAAGTCAATTGGGCTTATGCAAGTGGGAAAAGAGAAGACACATCAGGTCACTACAACATTTTTTTTGGCGATCTCATCCCAGAGGTTACAGATGAAGCTCTATTTGATTGTTTTTCTATTTATCAAGTTGTTCAGATGCAAGGGTTGTGTGGGATCAAAAATCTGGCAGGTCAAGGGGATTTGGTTTGGTTTCCTTCAGAAATCAGCAGGATGTTGATAATGCAATAAATCAGATGATAAGGAGGAAAATATTGGGCAGTTTCTTTACCCAGAAGGAATTGAGTATTTGATGTGGAATACTTATGACGTGCATTTCTATGCATCCTTTGCATTTCTTATGTTATTTCCAAAACTTGAAGCTCAACATCCAAAGAGATTTTGCTGCTGCTGTATTGATGCACGATCTAGAAAGGTGAATTGAAGGCTCTCATGAGTGAAGCAGTGATGGTGCCGAGTCTGCTATTATGAACTTTAGTGATATAAAAACAACGGAAGCAAGCAAATTAATCTGGATGAGCTTCATGAAATCTACCAGGAATTTGGTATTGTTGAGCTTGAGGAAATGATCAAGAATTTCCCATATGCCCTAGCAAGAAGATCCTGCTTGTGCTGCTTCCTGCCATAGATAACAACAGTTGTGCATTTGGATTCTCTTTGTATGATCTGCAGCTGTGGTGTCATTGCTTAAATATTTCGATATCTCTAATTTGTTTTTTTTCCTCGCTTGCTTAGCATATCAATTCTTGAATCAAGCATTGCAGGTCACCTGAGGTTCAAAACATCAAGTGTCGACAACACTTTATCGAGCAGTTGTTGAAGAATCTAACACTCTATGCAGGATCATTGTTTCTATGCATTATTTTCTTCTCAAAGATAAAACAGAACTTTCACCAGCACAGAGGGAAGAATTATAACCAGTTAGCTGATGAAAGGCAGAGCTTTCACTAGCTAACTAACAAATCTTAAGGAAAAATAGCTGGTGAAACCTAAGACTGTCCAACAAAGGTGTATTTTTTCCCAGATCGAAGTTTTTCTCAACCAAACATTCTGAAAATAGTTTCTAAAGATGCATATTGAATTTACACATTAAATTCAAGATCCGGATTTGATAAAAAGATGTTTGAAGAGGTGTCAAATTCAGATTAGACACCTATTTTTGGGGCACAAAATCAGTTCTTTTTTCCAAAGATAGCAAATTCGATTCTATCATGATCAAAGCATATCTACGAGCCTTGGAAGGCTATCTGCACACATCAGAGGATCTAAAAATGCTTTGTATCTGAAGCTGTTGCTGTATTGATACATGATCCAGAAAAGGTTGAATGACTCCATGCCCAATACTAAAGGCACAAGGTCTTCCAGGTTCTTGGAGACCTCGCAGGGAGGTCTCCATCCCAGTTGGAGCCAGATGTTAGCGATAAAAAACGCACTGACATTTTTGAAAGAACAATGCCTAATATTGTAGGGAAAATTTTGATAGATTATCGAGCTCCAAATGTAGATTTGAAAGCACCATTGGAAAGATTAGGATTTGTAGATGTCGATCGACTATTTAAGCATGCAAAACAGACTCTCCATGACTGAGAAATTTGATTTAAAAAAACTTTGCGCTTTCACGAGAGTAGAAGGTAGAATTATAACTAGTTAGCTGGTGAAAGCTCCGCCTTTCACCAGCTAAGAAGCAGATTTTCGGGTAAATTAGCTGGTGAAAGCCTGTCACGGCCAGAATAGCCAAATTTTTGCCCAGATCAGGATTTTTTGGGTTTGAATGGTTTGAAATCTTCTTCAATAAGCCGACTGTGAATTATCAAATCAAAATCTGAAGGCCATTCTTGGAGATGAAAGCCAAAAGGGAATTTTTTGACTAGATTTGGTCATTTTCAAGGGAAAAATGATAGGAATCAAATGACACATCACCCAATTCAAATTTTATCTTTCGAGGACCAAATCAAACAGCCTTGGGAGGCTAAAACTGCACTTCATTAACAATCTACTATTTTTAGAGATCACTAAATAGGACCTTTCCTATTTTGTTTTGATTTTCCATTCTAGATCCATTTTTATAGGATCTCATCCTACACTTGTTGTATCTATTTTGATTTGACTATTTTTAGTAAATCTGATCCATCTTTCAAGGATCTAGATTTCATCTTGTAAGGCTATAAAACCAAAGACATTTCGAGCACTATAGGGGGTTCAAACTGGGATACATTTTGGTGCTATTGTATAGACTCTTTTGATACAATAAAATTGCAGTTCCCTTTCGTTTTCAATATCAGAATATTCATGCTTCCATTTATGTACTTCATTTCAGTTTATTTTAGCTTATGAAGACTATTATCTCTTTATTGAGCTTATAGATTTGAATTGAAGGATCTTCTTTCTCTCTTGTATTAAGAATTACACCCAACTTTATTTGGAAATCAAGATCAGTGTTCTTCATCCCCCCTCTCAAATTATTTGATCTGATTATTGTTTCCTGAAAGAACTGTTTCTTTAGAAGTAAAATGAGTTGTCTATCACAGTGATCTTTAAATACTCCATTGTTCCAAGCATATCCACACATTATCTTAAGTTACCAAGCATCCTTAGTCTACAACCCTAAGGAGTTTCTTGGAGTGATAACAGATGGTAGTCAATGCAGAGTCTCCATGACCCATCCTTCTTCTGTATGAAATTAACAAGCTCACCCCACAGTGACACACTTGTACATATAACTCCTAGGTCCAACAACTCCGTAAATTGCATTTTCAACTCTTGTAACTTAGGGGTCGACATCCAATAAGGCATTCTTGCTATCGATTCAGTTCCTGGTTTTAGTTCGATGGTAAATTTTAATTCCCTCTTCAGTGGCATCCTCGGTAACTCCTCGGGGAAGATGTCTGCAAACTCTTGCACCACTGGAAGGTTTTCTAGACCTTCCTCTACACCCTTCGCATTTAATGGAAGAATTTCATATATCTTACATCCCTTGCACATGCTCTTTCGTAGCTACAACAAAGAGATGAACCTCAGGGAAAATCCCTGGTTCCGACCTACAATCACGTGTCTATTTCCCTCATCATCGACCAAGGTCAACTGTTTCGTCTTACAATGAGTATCGCCTCATGCGACTCTAACCAATCCATACCGATCACGATGTTAGAAGACCCTAAGATTGTGACATACAGGTTGGCCCTGGTGAAAAACTCTCCCAGGTTAAGGCTACATCTCATAACCTTCCCCCCAACCTTTTTATTGTCTCTCAAATCCAGTTATACAAATCTAAACTTGTCATGTTCAACTTCCTTTATCTTAATTTGTTTTAGCACTGTACCAGAAATAAAACTATCTGTAGCACCTAGATCTATCAAAATACTAAGGGTTTGTTCAGTGGCGGTACATGAAGTCTCGATCACAGTTGACTGGTGAACTGCCTAGTGGCTATTCACCATTGCATGAATCTGATGCGCTTCGCCCAAATCTCATATGGTAGTGGGTCCGACTAATCCAGATGCTCTGGTCCTCTCCACTGGTAATTCACACTGGTAATGTGGCTCTCCACATGTCCAACACCCTTTCTTTGGTCCAGTACTCTTGGTACCTAAAGTGGAAACTGACGGCCCACCGACCTAGAAACCTGGTCTGTTCTATTGAACAGGCCTAAATTGTTGTTGTTGCAGTCAAAGTTGCTACTGATGTTGTGGTCCTTTGTAAGGAGTTCATTGTTAAGGCGTCGTTCGTTGAGGTATAGTGTATGTGGATCCTCTCTGAGTGCCTCAAAATCCTGGTGAAATACTAATTGGTGTTTGATGCTGCAGCACACCGGATGACTCTTATCCCACTGGTATAGTTGGAGTCCTGATATAATCCCCATAGGTAAGATCCTCCTCTGCTATGAGGGCCTTCTAGACAACATGATGCAATGTTTGAGGCATCAGAATCCTCACCTTTGCACGAATGTTGACATTAAGGCCGAACATGAACTTGTTGACCTTAAGTTTCCAGTATTCAGGTGTTGAGCATACTGAAGTAGCTCCATGAAATGGGCCTCATATTCAAGCATCGTATGACAACCCTCTCGCAAGGAGTTGAACTCGTTTAGATGAATCTCAATGAATTCCTCTAACAAATACATCTCTCCAAACTATTCCTCGAATAATTCTCATGGCACGTCTTCGACAACCATCTTCAATTGCGTCAAGAGTGTCTTCCACCATAGAAGAGCACTCCCTTTCAGTTGAAAGATGGTCATCCAGACCTTCATGTTGGAGGTATTTTCACGAAGTGCAAACCACATCGCCATATTCTCCAACCATGCCTTGGCTACTGCATCGTCCAGGGTACCAAAGAACTCGGGAAATTTGACCTTCTCGAATTCGCGGTGAATGCTACCAGTACCGACCGAATAAAGCAATGGACCCTCCAAAGGTGTCGATGTCGTGGCCTCATATCTGTCCAAATGGTTGATCAGTGCCTCAAACATCCTCTGAAAGGACCTCATCAACACAACCACATCACCCAAAACTATTTTTTCCTGCCCAACAATATGTTCGTCTCCCTAGGGGTTAGACCCCTCGGGCGTGGATGCTACTGGGGGCATCGTCCCTCCTCCCCTAAAACCCCATCATATACCTTCGCGACATCCTCTAACCATGTTTACTTGCATGAATAAAATTCAATTTAATTAGCAACATTATACTCAAATATCTAATCAATGGAATTCGTAGTTATCACATGGAATTTGTAGTTATCGCAAGTCGCGTATTGAACCAACTTTGATACCATACGTAACGACCCTAGGTCATTACAACAACATGAAATGCATAACAAGTGAAAATATTTTTTTTGCCCAAAGGAAGGAAGGTAAAAACGACCAACCGTCAATCAACGCAACTCGACGATGAGCACAACGCACTCAATTCAAGCCACATACAACATAATGACCTAGCACGTACTAGCACATCATGCATTTGGATGCAACATACAAAACTCAATTAGACAAAAATAAAAACAACTACCCATCCATCCTACCCTACAAGGTTAGGACCTCCATGACACATTGAAGGTTTCAAAGTTGGTGTATATTCTGAGGAACAAGGAGGTGTCTACATTCCACCCGACACAAGAAAGAAAACACCTACTAAGCTAAAATACAACATAAAAACAACACAACACAACAACACCAATCGACACACATAACACGAACCTTCAATGCGAGAAAGAATTAGTAATCAATGAATCAACATTTGAGTGGTGCACAATAAATAAACAACAACCAATCAATAGTGGCCTTTCACCGTGCACCACCAGAGAAATTTGATGTTTATACAATACTTTAATTATCATTAAATTTATGAGCGCGCAAGAGAGATGGCATACACAATCTATCTAGAAAAACAACTTGGGGTGCAATTCTATTTAAAGGCCAGGCGCGCTATTTAATCCATCATTCATTAAATAGAATCTGAGACGTGAGAAGTGATATACCCTCCAGGTCTTTTATTTAATCACTCGAACATCATGTCCATGTAAACAATAACTACATTCATTCAACTTGGCAATTTAAATAAGAAATGACTAATAAAAATACTTTGGTAATACATCCATCTATCTTTTGCAATCAATAGTTTACCCTCCAAGAAAACCTTTTTCATCACGCCATTAATTTCCTATATCATGACAATCCTTAGTTTAAGGATACATAAACAATTAAGACTATTAAATCACTAAATTAAACGAAGAATATTAACAAGAAGATAACCCTTCAGACATTCATGTGGTCGTTAGCTTAACATGTTGTTCATCAATTTCATCCATTATTAATTAAGTAACACAGTTCTCCAATAAAAGTTTACTGGGCTATTAGAAAGTTCTAACCATAACAAAGTAACTTACATCACCCATTGTACAATAGAGACATAAAATTCATCAAAAAATGAATTAAACATAGATTAGACACCAATTTAATCAAGTATAGAAAAATTGCATAGATTTTAAGGCACTGTTTTAGAAGCTTTAAAATGAATTGTCTACTAATGTCAACACGGTTAGACATGCAAAAGTTGTGATTCTATGATTACCTAGAATAGAAGGTAATTATAATATCTATAATAATAAACAAGAGATATCTTAATTATTTAAAATCTCAGTGTAATTATATTAAATATCTGTGAAATTAGTTAAATGGATATTGAAAATCTAGGCGTATTTATAATAGAAGAATCTCTCAGAAATTAAATTCGAGGGATAATTAAATCTCGGTGTAATTAAAACAAGGGAGTCCTTCTATAATTTGTCAATGTATAAGTATACATTCAATGGTCCATCTAGAAAGTTGTTCACTCCACATTTAAATCATTACATGTGTCAGCATGGTTAGAGCATAGGTGGTGAATCTGAATTCCCGGTTGCCGTAAGGAATCGAGGCAGTTAGATATAAAGGCTTAAAATTTAATTTCCATTCACTCTGAAAATGCGTCTTAGAAAATAATTAAGGTCTACCAACTAACAGAATTGAAGTTCATTATAAACATTGGAACATGCAGTCTCCAACTACTCAGAAATTGCATTTTAGATAAAAATTAAAATTTCCAACTGTCCGAAATTAAAAACATCATCGAGCATACTTTACATGCAATTTTATTATAGACCTAAAATTTCAATTGCCAAACGCTTCGACTTTGCGGTGTAGATGATAATTAGAAATGATATCTTTCAGTAAATGGAAATTCATTGAAAAGGAAACTGCGCTTCCATTTGCTCAGAAATTCAGAGATAAAACAAGGAACTGTCAGCTCAAGAAATAAATTGAATCTTCATTCACCGACTGTACCGGATGGTATGGATGTGTGATAATTACATTTGATTTTGGTCACTCGTGGGAATTAACTATACTGCATGGTTTCACCTCCTTTTAATAAATGAAAGCATAAAATGGGTTGAATTTTTGCCACAAGAATAGGTAAAATACAATAATGCCATGCAGGGATTTACATGAGCTTAGTTGTTCACCCGAGAGTCCACCTGTGTGTTGGAGGAGTAAGGATCAAGGGGTTACTGGAAATTATGGTTGGGGGATGACAGAGGTATCATAAGCCACGAGTTCAACCTATGGACTGAACATTTTAAAGGCTAAAATATCCAGTAAAAAAAAACAATATTTGATCACTGGATTCTAGATTTATTTTTATTTTTAGAAAGAAAATGGAAAATGAACCTTCGACACAGAGAAAATCCTGCTGAACTCACCTTGTAAACTATTACATGCCTCAAGTGGCATCCCAAAGGCCCATTCCTGACGCGTTCCCAAGGAGAAGAACTACATTAGGCCCCTCATCTTCCCACTGGACAATGACGAAAATCCAAGGTGGTAATTGCGAAAACTGGGGTTCTTGAGAACCATGCTCAAGGCGTGGAAAAACATATCCATGATCAAATTCAGTGATAGTTAAATTTAACGATATTTAGTTGAGTTTTATTTTTTATTATATTTAACAGTCAATGATTGAGTAAAGTTAAATATTTTTCCTAAAATTTCATTCCTAAGTCAATCCTCAACGATCAACTTTTAATGAAATCCAAATGGACTAAAATGGAAAACACACAAGGAAAGGAGTGGAAGGCATTACATAAAAATTTATGAACAAATTTCACTTGATGTGCCATAATCGAATATAGAAAAAAAAAATTGCATTTCAAGGAATAAAGAAAACGTAGGGAGGGGTTAAAAAAAAATGCAAACAAGGTTTCGAGTCTAGGGCTCATTTTGGCCATGCAAAAACTAGACAACAACTCAAAAATAAAAGATACATAGAGATAACAGGGAAAATCTAACAGGTGCAACCATCCTGTGCAAAAAAACAAGAGAGCGTGTAGACAAAACTGGAATTGATAATGGTGGTTGCGCTAATGTAAGTATCAACTCAACTTATGGTACTGCACTTATTGATAAGAACAAGGTTAACAAGGAATTTAGGACTGAGTATAATGTCTACTGTTAAGATTTTATTTTATAGCATTCGTCGTACTCAATATAGGTTGACAAGGAATTAATATAAATGAACATTTTTCATTAAACAATAAGGGAATACTGAAACCAATTCATTGCCAAAATTTCAATTCTAAGCTAGAAATAAAAATATTTGAATTACAATTCACCATTGTTGTCCAAAATCAATTTCAACTTTCTCTATTATAGATATTCATGTACAGAAAATTTAGACCAAAATTTTCTTTTATTTTTAAACAAAACAATAGCGCTTACTTGCCTGTAACCGACGACGAATAACCAGAAGTCACCATCCCGTGCTTGTTCTCTGTATGATTCTTTCTCTCGCTCTGTCCAATCACTGCTTTCCAACCGTTGAGACCTCACCGGTACCTCCAAGCCAACACTAGGGGTACTCTTCTTCCCCCTGAGCCCCCCGAGCCGCAAAGGGGCCACACACACAATACTAGAAAATGATAGCTCCCATGTTGTCTCGCAAGGTCGAGTTACCACTTGTTACTAGACCTAGTATCCCAACTCCCACAAGAGATAATTCAGTCAAGATAAAATTCCAGTAGCGTAACCTTACACAAATCATACGTGCTCCATCTCCCCTACGCCATCCTTTTTATAGAGTTTTCAAGTGATTAGTTTCCCAAACCTTCATTAGATTCCTTTTTTATTTATTTAATTAGGAAAACCTCTCCCATACACATGTCGCTCGATCCCCTAGTTGCACCAGAAAATAAGTTTATTAATTAATTAAATTTGTCTATTTTCTTCACCCACTTAAAAGTGTTCCTAAAAACGCAATTTGGTGTCCCATTATTCCTTTACAATTCTTAAATGACTTACGCCTTACTTAAATCTTAGTTAAGTTCCTAAATAGAAAGTTCCAAACGCTAGATTCCTTACTAAGTTAGACATTCTCCTTTTTCTTTAAGTTTCCATTTTTCTTTAAGTTTTTTTTTTTCTTTAAGTTTCCCCCTTTTTGACTAAGTTCAGAATTAACAAGTTTAGACAAACAACCATTTACTGCCTTTTAATAATTAAACCTTAATTAAAAAAATTTACTTTATGTTGAATTTACTTTAGTCTTTCTTGTTATATGTTTAATTATCTTTTTTTGTTAAAAAATTCTACTTAGATCTAGGTTTTAAATTCACTAGACTCGGTGATAGTTCTGAAGGGAAAATTTGTTATTAAACTTTGTTTATCACATCATTCATTTTAAGGCCAACCAGGTCGTAAGGCATAGTTGGCTAAGAATTAGGTTTATTAACTTACCATAGTTAAAATCACAACGATCTACCTATTTAAACATTGGTTTGATACATGTATCAAAGTTGTCGTGTGAAGTCAAAACATGCATCAAGGCACAGGTAAAAAATAAACATAAATCTGGATCCACACCCTTACAGATACTATATAGCACCTTGCTTCTCTCTTGCAATTTCAGGTGGCGCTATCGACAAAGAGTGGATGTGAATAAGTCGCGATGATGAATAACTATAGATAGCTTTCCCAGCCTGGATTGAATTATAGAAATCTTTTAGGAGAATAGCCTCTATCGAATCTATCGAGAATTTGAAGCCGTACGTTCATGTCTCACTCGAAAAGTTGATTTAAAAAAAAAAAAGGAAAAGAACGAAATTGTTTTGTTTTGCTAACATCATCATAAACGTAAATATTTGCACCTCTTGAAACGGAAATTTCAAGATCTCAATGTTCTGCCTGTCTTAGGAAAGGAATTCATCACACTAATTCTCTTATTCTAAATATTGTATTGATTTTAATGCCCTAAACTGTCGTGAATTTAATGCTCTAATGTTTCCTCTAAGAATATAGATTTATGTTTATTTAGAATATGGATTTAAGAATATAGATTTATGTTTATTTAGAATATGGATTTAAGAATATAGATTTATGTTTATTTAGAATATGGATTTATGTTTATTTATTTCTCATTAAAGAGTGAATACAAATGTTTGTTTATTTAATTCTCATTAATAGTGAACATAAAATTGATTTTATTTAATTCTCATTAAGTTGGAGTGCCTTCTTCTCATATATGGAGAAATTTTACCAAATTTTACCCTATGGGGGTACTTGGAAGGTATCCAATTGTGAAAAGGTTCAGGTTACAGTACTGTATTTGGAGCTTGATTAGAGGGTTGCTCTCCAAGAACAACTTATAGTTCTATTAAGAATACAACATGTTACTTGTCAAAATTGAATTTGAGTGGGAAAAAACACACTTCAAAACAAGTCATTTAAATTAAACTCGATTGACTTTATTATAAAATAATAATAATAATAATAATAATAATATAACATAAAAATATTAAAAAATATATTTATTTTAATAAAAAAAATTAATAAATTTTATTATTTTTTAATTTTTTTCTTATCAATATTTATAAATATACACAAGATTTTTAATAAACATATTATATTAATAAATTTAATATAAAATAAATTATTTATAAATTTTCACATATAACAATAAAATAATTGCAAACATAAAATCATTAATGTGAATAACAACCTTTATAAATATACACAAGATTTTTAATAAACATATTATATTAATAAATTTAATATAAAATAAATTATTTATAAATTTTCACATATAACAATAAAATAATTGCAAACATAAAATCATTAATGTGAATAACAACCTTCACTTTGAAAAACTAAAAAATTACATATGTGGATTCAATTTTTTTTTTTTATTTTTTTTTTTCGAGAAAACTGGTTTATTATTGCAAAATCAAATCATATTAATAATGAGAAGAACAAGCTTCACTTTGAAGAACTATAAAATTTGACATTTGGGTACCAAAATAATTTTAGGGATAATTTGTTTATTAAAGTATAATTTTATAAAATTTGACATTTGGGTACCAAAATAATTTTAGGGATAATTTGTTTATTAAAGTATAATTTTATAAGGTTCATATTATATGTACTTTTGATTTACATGTTAAGTTATCATACATGTTTTTTTGTTTTATATTAAATAATTAAGAAAAGGAATTAAATTTTGAAACACTAAATTATGTCATAAATCAATAAATATCATATTTTCAAAAAAAAATTGGGTCGTTTAATGAAAACAAAAAATTAAATAATAATGTTTTTATTAAATTTTATATAAATTATTTATATAAATGAAATGTGTTTATTTTATAAAATTTAATTTGGTTTTATAATTCATATTATTTAGTATTTTAGTGAGTAGTTTAAGAAATGTATGAATGGATGTCATTAGTTAAAACCATATATTTAGTATCTCTTAGTTAAAAAAATAAGATAATATTAATTATTTATAAATTATATGAAGGTATAAACTTGAAAGGTTAAAAAAAATATTTATTGGTTATTATTAATATATAGAAT